>JAJIBD010004780.1:0-107500 GCA_021461705.1 Cryptotis parvus | reverse complement strand
CCACACTTAGTAAAGCACTGTTATCTATTTATATCCTATTAATGAATGCAGTCATTCTATATCTGTCCTTTTCCTTCTGACTAATTTCACTCAGCATGATAGTCTCCATGTCCATCCATTTGCAGTAAATTTCATAATTTTGTCTTTTCTGACAGCTGCATAGTATTCCATCATGTAGATGTACCACAGTTTCTTTAGCCAGTCCTCTGTTCTTGGGCACTTAGATTGTTTCCAGATTCTAGCTATTGTGAATAATGCAGTGATGAATAAAGAAGTAAGATAGTGTTTCTGCGATGTGTGTCTGGGTTTCTAGGGTATATTCCCAGGAGTGGTATTGCTGGAACAAATGGGAGCTCAATATCTAGTTTTCAGAGGAATGTCCATATTGTTTTCCAAAAGGGCTGGACCAATCAGCACTTCCACCAGAAGTGGATGAGAGTCCCTTTTCCCCATATCCACGCCAGCACTGGTTGTTCTTGCTGTTTTGGATGTGTGCCAGTCTCTGTGGTGTGAGATGGAACCACATTGTTGTTTTGATTTGCATCTCCCTGATGATTAATGATGAAGAGCACTTTTTCATATGCCTTTTGTCCATTCATATTTCTTCTTTTCGGAAGCTTCTGTTCATTTCTTCTCCCTATTTTTTGATGGGGTTGGCTGTTTTTTTTCCTGTGAAGTGCTACCAGAGCCTGATATATCCTGGATATTAATCCCTTGTCAGATGGGTTTTGGGTGAATATCCTTTCTCACTCTGTGGATTGTCTTTGTATCTTGGTCACCATTTCTTTTGAGGTGCAGAGACTTTTCAATTTTATATAATCCCATTTGTTTATCTTTGCTTCCATTTGCTTGGTCAGTGGCGTGTTGTCTTTGAAGATGCTTTTAGTTTTGATGTCGTAGAGCATTTTTTTTTCTGTTTTCTTCAATGTACCTTACAGATTCATGTCTGATGTCGAGATCTATAATCCATTTTGATCTGACTTTTGTACATGGCATTAGAAGGAGGTCTAAGTACATTTTTTACCCGTAGCTGCCCAGTTTTCCCAGCGCCATTTGTTGAAGAGGCCTTCTTTGTTCCACTTAATATTTTTTGCTCCCTTATCAAAGATTAAGTGGTTGTATATTTGAGAGTGTGTTTCAGGATATTCAGTTCTATTCCACAGGTCTATGAGTCTGTCTCTATAAAATACCACACTGTCTTAATTACAACTGCTTTGTAGTAGTTTGAGGTTGGGGAAAGCGATACTTCCCATCTTCTTTTCCCCAAGGATTGCTTTAGCTATTCGTGGGGGTTTATTATTCCATACAAATTTCAGGAGTGTTTGTTCAATTTCTTTGAAGAACATCATGGGTATCTTCATAGGGACCGCATTGAATCTGCATAAAGCTCTAGGAAGTATTACCATTTTGATAATGCTAATCCTTCCAATCCATGAATAGGGAATGTGTCTCCATTTCCTCAGGTCCTCTTTTATTTCCTGAAGTAATGTTTTGTAGTTTTCTTTGTAGAGAACCTTTACATTCTTAGTCAAACTGATTCCTAGGTATTTGATTTTCTGTGGCGCAACTGTGAATGGGATAATTTCTTTAATGTCCCTTTCTTCTCTTTCATTGTTTGCATATATTGACTTTTGGGTATTGATTTTGTACCCTGCCACTCTACTGTAGGAATCTATTATTTCTAGGAGCTTCTTTGTTGGATGACAGGCTTAGCTAGTTTGGTAGCTTTGCTGTTTTACCCACTCACAGCTTAATCTACTTAAGCCAAGGTTCATTCTAATGAGATCTCTCTTCTATGTAAATACTGCTAGAGGGTGTGGCAGTTACAGAAGTCACCTTGAATCTGAATAACTTCTAACTTATACATTTACTAAGACTTCTATGTTTTCTAGATTGGGCACAGCTTCTCTTTATACCCACTGCACCCAGGGTGGGACAGTTAGAATTAACCAGGAGACTATCACCCTGGCTACATTGAGACTGTAGGAAGATTATAGGAAGGATCGTACTAGTACTCTAAGCAGGAGAGTGTGACCCTTTCAGTGTACATAGAACAAGATACTCAGAATCACCCTGGTGCAGAAAATAAATAAGAAGGACCTTGTGGGTACCATCTAGATTACATGAAGCTCATGAAATGAAGATGTATTACTTTATACCAGCCCCCCTCTCTCTCTCCAGTGTTTTACATAAGAGATAATCTCAGTAGTAGAATTAGTCCTTGGCATAACCTTTGTTTATACCTGTAATAGGGTGTGGCACCACCTTTCTACAATCTGTTTAGGGTTCTTTGTTGACACAAACCTCCCTGTCACAGATAGTATTACTTTGGTGTATATAAAGGGACTGACTTGTGGCCCCTCGGTCTTTTGCTACTTCTTTTGGGTAGGACTCCTCTCAGGTGAGATCCTCTTTCTTTGGTGGGAGACTTAGGCTCTTTTGTATGGTCTAAGTTCGGTCCAGAGCTAGAGTTCTTCCATTATATTGGATTGCTGTGGAAGAGCTTTTGTACTATTAAAAGCCTTTTGGAACAGTGCCGTACTCGTGAGTTTTCATCCATTCCCCTGGCGTTGACTATCTTAGCATCTGTGTTCATCAGGAAGATTGATCTGTAGTTTTCCTTTTTTATGACATCTCTGTCTGCTTGGGTATCAGGGAGATATGTGCCTCGTAGAAGCTATTTGGGAGTGTTTCTGTTTCTTCAATTTCCCGGAAGAGCTTGAAAAGGGTTGGGAGTAAGTCCTCTTTAAAGGTTTGGTAGAATTCACTGGTGAATCCATCTGGACCTGGGCTTTTGTGTTTGGGAGACTTTTGATTATCAATTCCATCTCCTCAATGGAGATAGGTTTGTTGAGGTGTTCCAAATCTTCTTGTTGAAGCCTTGGGAGGCTATAGGAATTTAGGAATTTGTCCATTTCTTCTAGGTTCTCTTCCATAGCATACAGGCTCTCATAGTAATCTCTGATGATCTTTTGAATTTCTCTGGTTTCTGTTGTGATGTCCCCATTTTCATTTCTGATTCTATTTATTTGGGTTCTCTCTTTTCCTTTTCTTACAAGTCTTGCAAGTGGTTTGTCAATCTTTATTTTATGTTTTTCAAAGAAACAGCTTTTGGTTTCATTGATCTTCTGGATTATGTTTTGAACATTCCATCTCATTGATTTCCACTCTAAGTTTAGAGTGGAAATTATTATTTCTTTCTTTCTGCCTGGGCTGGGCTCCTTTTGCTGGTCACTAAGATCTTAAGTTGTTAAGTCAGACTGCATGTGATGGCCTTTTCTTCTTTTCTAATGAATGCTTGAAGAGCTATGAACTTGCCTCTTAACACTGCTTTCACTGTATCCCACAAGTTCTGGGAATTCATGTCTTCAGTCTCATTTGTTTCCGGGAATCTTTGAATTTCCTCTTTGATTTCTTTAATGATTTGCTGGTTGTTCAACAGTGAGCTGTTTAGTTTCCAGGTGCTTGGAATTAGTCTCTGTTTTTGTGTATGATTAACTTCTATTTTCAGTGCATCATGGTCTGAAAAAATAGTTGGCACAATTTCTATCTTCTTGATTTTATGTAGGTATGATTTATGGCTTAGCATGTGATCTATTTTGGAATATGTTCCATGTGAGCCTGAGAAGAAAGTGTACCCAACTTTGGGGGGATGAAATGCCCTGTATATGTCTACCAGCCCTCTTTCTTCCATCTCTTCTTTTAGGGCCAGTATTTCCTTGGTAACTTTCAATCTTGTTGATCTATCCAGAGCTGATAGAGCATTGTTGAAGTCTCCAACTACAATTGTGTTGCTGTCAATGTCTTCTTTGAAGTCTATTAGTCATTGTTTTAGGTATTTTGCTGGCCCCTCATTGGGTGCATATATGTTTAGTAGCATAATTTCTTCCTGATATATGTATCCCTTGACATTAAGAAGTGACTTTCACTGACCCTTCTGACCTTCTTCAACCTGAAGACTATGTTGTTGGATATCAGTATGGCCACCCCAGCCTTTTTGGAGGGGTTGTTTGAGTGAAGGATTTTTTTTCCCAGCCTTTTATTTTGAGCCTGTCTTTGCTCCGATTGTTCAGGTGTGTTTCTTGAAGGCAGCAAATGTTGGATTCAATTTTTTGATCCATTTTGCCACTCTGTGTCTCTTAACTAGTGCATTTAGACCATTGACATTGAGAGAGGTGATTGTCATGGGATTTTGTGCCATCTTTCTGTATGGGTTTGTTGTTCTTTTGGTGTTTGTCTCATCTTAGAGTAGCTCTTTCAGTTCTTTCAAGGTTGGTTTTGAATTTACAAAGTTCCTAAGCTATTGTTTATCCAGGAAGCTATATATCTGTCCTTCAAATCTGAGTTAGAGTTTAGTCAGATAAAGAATTCTTGCTGAGCATTGGTGGTGGAAATGGGGCACTGGTGGATGGATGGGTGCTGGAATACTGTATTACCAAGAACCAATTGTGAACACCTTTGTAATTGTATGTCTTACGGTGGTATAATAAAAAATGTAAAAAAAAATAAAAATAAAAATAAAAAAATTAAATTAAATTTAAAAAAAAAGAATTCTTGCTGAGGCATTCATTTCATTGAGTTTTTTTACTATATCCCACCACTGCCTTCGGGCTTGGAGGGTCTCTTCTGAGAAGTATGCTGAAAGTCGAATGAATGCTCCTTTGTATACAAATTCCTTCTTAAATCTTGCTGCCTGAAGAATTATGTCTCTGTCTATGGCATCCATTACTTTGACTAGGATGTGTCTTCAGGTCTTTCTATTGGTGTCTCTTCTTACTGGTGCCCTTTGGGCTTCTTGGATCTGGATGCCTTCGTCCTTTAACTCAGGGAACTTTTCAGCAAGGATGTTTTTAACTGTTTTAAGTTCCTTGGGGTTACTTTCCTGTCACTCTGGGACTCCGATGATTCTTATGTTGTTCCGCCTGGATTCATCCCAATGTTCTCTGTTCCATTGCTGATCCATTTTCCGGTCTTTTTCCATCTTATGTAGTTCCATGAGTGCTTTCTGCAGCTCATCTTCAGTTTCACTGATTCTTCCACTGCTGTCATCCTACTGTTGAGAGCCCCTATTGTGTTTTTCATTTCATCTACTGAGTTTTTTTAGTGATGATATTTCTGTGTGCATTGTTCTCATTTCTGTTCTCATTTCCTCCCATAATTTATTGACTGCCCTTTCCACTGCTTCATTTATGTTCTTCTGTATTTTACTGGACATCTGTTCCATTTTTTTTCATTGCGCTCGTTAAACATCCTAACCATTTCTTCTCTGAATTCTTTGTCAGAGAGATTATGCATGTCTGCATTCTTTTTCGAGTCTTCAGGGTTGTTTTCTCATCTGTTCTTCAAATTGGGGATTTGCGTTGTTTCCCCATGGTGCTGCTCTATTCAGAGATAGATTCCTCTGGAGTACAGTTTCTTTTTCTTGAAGATATTACCTTCCCTTGGTGTTGAATTTCCTGGTTTTTGTATTAATATGAGACCTCATGGAGTGGATGCCCACCGGGCCAGCCATACCCCCAGGGAGAGGACCTGAGGTGGAGGCAGACTGGTGTGAGAGTTCAAAATATCCATTTAATTCCATTTCCACTCAGACTTCTGGGGATGTAGTTTCACCTTCTGCCAAGGCGTGGGGCTCTACCACATCCCCATGCATCCACCCAGCCAGCCACACCCCCAGTGAGCTAGTCGTTGATTTTAATGCCAAGATAAGACCGAGAAGATCAGCGGAAAAGCTCCACATTGGGACCCATGGCCTATAATGGAATGAACAGGGTGAGAGACTATCTGAGTTCATCCTGTCCACCAAGACCATTCATGGGAACTCACAGTTCCAGAAGGCTGAATCTAAACTTTGGACATGGGAATCTCCTGGTGGACAGTTCCACAATGAAATTGACCACATCATATTCAATCAATGGCTTTGCCTGACCAATGTCACTGTCATCCCAAAATTTCAAACAGGATCGGACCACCATCTCCTTTGTGCAAAATTCTACTTCACACAACAGGGAGAAAAAACTGCAAAGTTTAAGAAGAGAACTCCCAGAATGACCACCAACTGGGAACTCTTTGACACCATTGTAGCAACAAGGGAAGATGCCATCATTGATGACATTGATGAAGAATACAACTGACTGGTCCAGCGCCTCCATGATTGTGCGAAAAACACTGAGAGAGAAAAGGATGCCTTCTTCAAAAACTCTCGAGCTCATTCACCAATGTGGCAAGGCTCAAACCTCAGGCAACCAAATGCTAATGTCCAAGCTCGCTAAGCAGTTCAGAGAAGCAATAAAGGAAGACCTCAAAGAGAAGAGCAGAAATACTGGTCAATGCAGCAGAAGCCAGGTAAAGCATTCGCAATGCCTGCCTGTCCTTCACCAACTATAAGACCAAGATTACTGCCCTCCAACATCCCGATGGATCTATCACATCTTCCAGAAAAGCAATGGAGAAGATTATCCATGACTTATATGCAGATCTCTTTGATAGCCATGTCCACCTGCCCACATACCAAATTCCACAGGATGGATGTGTCATTCCCAACGTTCTCCCTTCTGAAATCCGACATGCCATTTTGTTGGTAAAGAAGCAAACAGCACCCAGCCCAGACAAAGTCAGACCCAAATACCTGAAGAATCTGCCATCACTACTCATCAACACGCTGGCTCAGCTCTTCACACGCTACCTGTCTGAATGCAAGGTGCCCTCCCAATGGAAAACCAGCAGGACAGTTCTACTGTTCAAGAAGGGAGACATCCACGATATAAGCAACTATCGTCCCATCTGCCTGTTGTCCATCATCTACAAGATGTTCACTCAAGTCATCCTGAACAGGATTGGCAGAACATTAGATGAAGGACAACCATGCGAGCAAGTTGGCTTCTGAAAAGGATTCAGCGCAATCAACCATATCCATGAAGTAACCAAGCTCATTGAGGTTTGTAGGGAGTTCAAGATGCCGCTCTGTCTAACATACCTGTTCATTTCTTCTCCCCATTTTTGATGGGGTTGACTGTTTTCTTCTTGTAAAGTTCTACCAGTGCCTGATATATCCTGGATATTAACGCCTTATCAGATGGGTATTGAGTGAATATTCTTCCCCATTCTGTGAACTGTCTTTGTGTCTTGGTCACTGCTTCTTTTGAGGTGAAGAAGCTTTATTGTTTCATGGAGTCCCATATGTTTATCTTTGCTTCTAGTTGCTTTGTTAGTGGTGTTTCATCTTTTAAGATGCCTTTAGCTTCAATGTCATGGGGTTTTTTCCTATATTTTCTTCAGTGTACTTTATAGATTCAGGTCTGATATTGAGATCTTTAATCCATTTTGCCCACATGGCAGAGCCTGGCAAGCTGTCCGATGCATGTTCGATCGGACACGCAAATCCAGTAACAGAAATGTTTATTTTCCTGACCCCGAATGAGCCCATAATACGGCAGCAGTAAGAAAGGCAAACAAGCAGTGCCTGATAAAATTTCATGGCCCATCCTAGGCTGCCAAAACAAAGAAGGACTAAAATGACTGTTTGTACTTTCAATGCACATACGCTGGCATCGGAAGCATATATTGAGGATCTGATGGTGCAAGTGCAAAAGATCAAGTACATCATTGGTCTGATTGAGACGAGGAGGCGTCAGTTGCATCATGCTGTATTTGACAACGGAGAAGAATTGTTCCTTGGAACATGCGACGAAAGAGGCGTCTGTGGCATTGGTGTCCTTGTCAACACGAACATGGCCGTAAACACTGATTCATTTGAATGCCTAACAAACCGAATAGGACGATTACACTTGAAGAGATGTGGCCCACTGCCAACAATTTCTATCTTCATTGTCTACGCACCAACATCCACATACAAAGAAGATGAAATTGAGAAATTCTACATGGAATTGGAGGAGTTCTATAAAAAAGATCACACCTTCTACAAGATCATAGTCGGTGATTTTAATGCCAAGATAAGACCAAGAAGATTGGCTGAAGAACTCCACATCGGGACCCACAGCCTAGAATGGAACAAACAGGGTGAGAGATTATCTGAGTTCATCATGTCCACCAAGTCCATTCATGGGAACACACAGTTCCAGAAGGCTGAAGCGAAACATTGGACATGGGAATCTCCTGGTGGACAGTTCCACAATGAAATTGACCACATCATCTTCAATCGACGGTTTTGTCTGACCGATGTAGCTGTCGTCCCCAAATTCCAAACAGGATCAGACCACCATCTCCTTCGTGCAAAATTCTACTTCCTGCAATGGGAGAAAAGGCTGCAAAGTTTAAGAAGAGAACTCCCAGAACGACCACCAACTGGGAACTCTTTGGCACCATTGCAGCAACATGGGAAGATACCGTCATTGACGACATCGATGAAGAATACAACCGACTGGTTCAGCACCTCCATGATTGTGCGAAGAATGCTGAGAGAGAGAAAGACACAAAAGGACGCTTGTCTTCAGAAACTCTTGAGCTCATTCACCAGCGTGGCAAGGCGCGAGCCTCAGTAGACCAAATGCTAATGTCCAAGCTTGCTAAACGGTGCAGAGAAGTGATAAAAGAAGACCTCAAAGACAGAAGAGTAGAAATACTGGCCAATGCAGCAGAATCCGGGTAAAGCATTCGCGACTGCCCGCCTGTCCTTCGCCAACTCTAAGACCAAGATGACTGCCCTCCGACGCCCTGATGGCTCTATCACATCTTCCAGAAAGGCAATGGAGAAGATTATCCATGATTTCTACTCAAATCTCTTTGATAGCCACATCCACCTGCCCACATACCAAATTCCACAGGATGGATATGTCATTCCCAACGTTCTCCCTTCTGAAATCCGACATGCCATCTCATCGGTAAAGAAGGGAACAGCACCAGGCCCAGACAAAGTCAGACCCGAACACCTGAAGAATCTGCCATCAGTACTCATCAATACACTAGCTCAGCTCTTCACATGCTACCTGTCTGAATGCAAGGTGCCCTCCCAATGGAAAACCAACAGGACAATTCTACTGTTCAAGAAGGGAGACATTCACGACATCGGCAACTATCGCCCCATCTGCCTGTTGTCCGTCATCTACAAGCTGTTTATACGAGTCATCCTGAACAGGATTAGCAGAACACTAGATGAAGGACAACCATGCGAGCAAGCTGGCTTCCGGAAAGGATTCAGCACAATCGACCATATCCACACAGTAACCAAGCTCATCGAGGTTTGTAGGGAGTACAAGATGCCGCTGTCTCACATTCATTGATTTACAGAAAGCCTTTGATTCTGTGGAGACTGAAGCAGTCATCGAAGCCCTAGCCAAACAGGGTGTTCAAACTCAATACATCAAGATCCTTTGTGAGCTGTATTACAGATTCACCACCAGGATCTCACCATTCTACAAAGAAGTGATCATTAATGTGAAAAGAGGGGTTCAACAGGGTGATACCATTTCACTAAAATTCTTCAGCGCCACCCTTGAGAACATCATGCAAAAATTAGAATGGGAAGGAATGGGAGTGAAGGTAGATGGTCGGCAACTACACCACCTCCGCTTCGCTGATGACATCATTCTAATAACACCAAACATTAGCCAAGCGGCACAAATGCTGGCTGACTTCGACCGAGAATGTGGAAAGATAGGTCTACAGCTGAATCTAAAGAAAACATGTTCATGAAGAATGAACTAGTTCCAGAGGCCCCATTCACTCTCAATGGAAAAAATCTCTGAATGCAGCAGTTATGTGTACCTAGGTCGAGAAATCAACATGATGAACGACCTAAAACCTGAGCTGTGCAGGAGGAAGAGAGCGGCATGGAATGCCTTCAAATGCATCGAAGAAATAGCCAAAAGGACAAAGAACCTCCGGCTCCGGACACATCTCTTTGACTCCACCGTTCTCCCTGCATTAACATACGCCTCAGAGACCTGGGCCCTATGAAAGCAGGATGAGAATGCTATTCGGGTCTCCCAGAGAGGCATCGAAAGAGCTATGCTTGGAATATCATGCCTCACTCAAGTGAGAGAAGGAATCCGGGGTTCTGACCTCCGTCGCTATTCCAGAATCAGGGATGCTGTCTCGTTTGCCAAGACATCGAGAAATCAGATGGGCTGGACATGTAATGCGATTTGGAGACAACCACTGGACTAGAGCCATTACCGACTGGATCCCACGGGATGTCAAAAGATCACGTGGCCGCCCACCCAAAAGATGGTCAGACTTCCTTGTAAAGACCCTGAAGGAACGGTTTGAGGCTCTTCATATTCCTGAATCAACCAGATGCCATTGGGCTACATTGGCACGTGATAGGGTCCAATGGAAATGTTACTGGTGCCCGCTCGAGCAAATCGATGAATAACGGGATTCAAGTGATCAAGTGATCAATCCATTTTCATCTGAGTTTTGTGCATGGTGTTAGACAGAGGTCCAAATTCTTTTTTTTTTACATGTAGCTGCCCAGTTTTCCCAGCACCACTTGTTGAAGAGGCTTTCCTTGCTCCATTTCCTACTTTTTGCTCCTTTACCAAAAATTAAATGATCATGTATTTGAGGCTGGGTGTCAGGATACTCAACTCTATTCTATAGGTCCATAGGTCTGTTTTTATTCCAATACCATGCTGTTTTAATTACTACTGCTTTGTAGTAGAGTTCGAGTTGGGAAGGGTGATGTCTCCCATCTTCTTTTCCCCCAAGGATTGCTTTTGCTATCCATGGGTGTTTATTATTCCATTCAAATTTCAGGAGTATTTGGTCAGTTTCTTTCAAGAATGTCATGGGTATTCTTATAGGGACCACATTGAATCTATATAAAGCTCTGGGGAGAATTACCATTTTGACAATGTTGATTCTCCCAATCCATGAGCAGGAAATGTGTTTCCATTTCCTTGTGTCCTCTTATTTCATGAAGCAAGGTTTTATAGTTTTTTGTACCAATCCTTTATACTCTTCATTAAGCTGATTCCTAGGTATTTCATTTTCTGTGGCACAATTGTGAATGGAATCATTTTCTTAATATCCCTTTCTTCTCTTTTGTTATTTATATATAGGAAAACCACTGACTTTTGGGTATTGATTTTATACCCTGCCATTCTACTATAGGTATCTATTTTTCTAGGAGCTTTTGGTAGAGTTACAGTGTACGGTTCTCTAGGTATAATATCATGTCATCTGCAAATAGTGATAGCTTGACTTCTTCCTTGCCTATGTGGATGCACTTGATGTCCTTTCCTTTTCTGATTGCTATGGCAAGCACTTCCAGTACTATATTGAATAGAAGTGGTGAAGGTGGGCAACCTTGACTTGTCTCCGATCTTAGGGGAAGGCTTTCAATTTTTCTCCATTGAGAATGATACTCGCTGTGGGCTTTGGTAGATGGCTTTGACGATATTGAGGAAGGTTCCTTCAATTCCCATTTTATGGGGGGTTTTATCATGAACGGGTGCTGGATCTTGTCAAATGCTTTCTCTGTGTCTATCGATATGATCATATGGTTTTTATTTTTTCTCTTATTGATATGATATATTATGTTAATTAACTTGCGAATGTTGAACCATTCTTGCATTTCCAGATGAATCCTACTTGATCATGATATATAATCTTTTTGATGAGTCTTTGGATTCTGTTGGCTAGTATTTTGTTGAAGATCTTAGCATCTGTGTTCATCAGGGAGATTGGTCTGTAGTTTTCCTTTTTTGTGACATCTCTGCCTGCTTTGGGTATCAGGGTAATATGTGCCTCATAGAAGCTATTTGGAATTGTTTCTGTTTCTTCTATTTCCTGGACGAGCTTAAAAAGGATTGGCAGTAGGTCCTCCTTAAAGGTTTGTAAGAATTCACTAGTGAATCCATCTGGACCTGGGCTTTTGTGCTTGGGCAGGCTCTTAATTACTGTTTCAATTTCCTCGATGGTGATAGGCTTATTCAGGTATTGCAGGTCTTCTTGTTTCAGCCATGGGAGGTTATAGGATTTCAGGAATTTATCCATTTCTTCCAGGCTCTCATGTTTTGGGGCATACAGGCTCAAAGTAATCTCTGATGATCTTTTGGATTTCTGTGGTTTCTGTTATGATGTCCCCCTTTTCATTTCTGATTCCATTTATTTGGGTTCTCTCTTTCCCTGTCCTTACATGTCTTGCCAGTAGTGGCTTGTCAATCTTGTTTAGTTTTTCCAAAGAACCAGCAGTTGGTTTCATTAATCTTTTGGATTGTTTTTTGTGTTTCTAAGCGCATTGATTTCCTCTCTACGTTTTATTATTTCCCTTCTTTCTGCCTGGGTTGGGATCCTTTTGTTGGTCTTTTTCTAATATTTTGAGCTGTGAAGTTAGGTTATTTATGTGGGCGCTTTCTTTTTTTCTGACGAACACTTTCAGAGCTATGAAATTTCCTCTTAACACTGCTTTTTCTGAAGACACAAAATATTGTAATCTTCCTGTGAACCACTTGGTTCACAGGAAACAACCATATTGTTTCCTTTTACAGTTGGAACTTTTTGGTGTCTCATCTAAGAACCTTTTCCCCTAACCCAAGATCAAAAGACTCTCTGCCATGCTTGGTCATGGAATTTTGTTGCTCTTTCATCTCTTGTATTTTGGCCTATGACTCATTTCCAAGTTCTGTGTGTAGAGTAAGGTGTATTTTATTTTTATCTACAGATGTTGGCCTGGGTAATCTTTGCCTAGGGGACGGGACCTGAGTGGCAATCGTCACCAGCCCTACTGGCCAAGCGTTGCTTGGGAGCACCTTTCAGAAACGATCAATGGACCACATATGTCATTTCAAGGCTCTGTTGTTTCATTTGTCTGTCTATATTTATGCCAGGTCCACACTGAATTGTGTCATATATGTATGGAAAGTCTTGAATCCCAGCAATGTCAGTTCTTCACACTGGATCATTTTCAAGATTGTCTTCATCATTCCAGTCTTTTGCAAGTCCACATAAACCTAAAATCCTGATAGCTCCTGCCCAAAGTTCTGGCCAGCAACTGATATACAGCTTCCACGTTGCTACCTACCTCTTGGTGTCATTGCTCAGGAAATTGGCAGAGTATGGGGGCATAAAGCACCCGTGGGACTGTGGGCATGTGGCAGTGCCTGCACTAAGCCATCAAAAGAGAAAACCTAACTTCCAATATGGATTCCTCTAGATAGCAATATTTAAGATGCAGAGTAATGCAGGGAGATTTAAACTGGTATGTGTTGTGAACCTGCAGCATTATGGTCTTGCTTTGTAAGACTGTTCTTAGAAGTGAGCCTTCTCTATCACTGGACGAATGAGTTATTTTTTCAAATGCTTTTTTTTGGGGGGTCACACCAGGCGACGCTCAGGGGTTACTCCTGGCTTTGCACTCAGGAATTACTCCTGTCGGTGCTCAGGGACTATGGGATGCGGGATCGAACCTAGGCCAGCACAGGCTGGCCACATGCAAGGCAAGCACCCTACCCGCTGGGCTATCGCTCTGGCCCCTATTTTTTTCAAATGTTCAGCACTGAAGTGTTTGGATTTTCACTGTCACAGAGTCTGCATATGTCTGTAAAGTGAAGCTTGTTCATTGTGTTGTTCAGACCATCTCTAAATTGGCTAATTTTATTTGTTTCTGTCAAAGGAACCAGTAATCAAGGGTATACAGTAAAACTGTTAGGTTTTCTTTTTCATTCCTTTTTCAGTCCTATTAAATTTTGCTTTGTATATTGTTGAGCTTATTTTGTGCTCTTTAGAATTGCTGGATATTCTTGATGAATTAATGCGTGTTTTACGTGTGAGCTTCTCAATTACTGGTTTTTCAGCTAGTCTAAGGCCTATTTTTATCTGATATAAACATGACTGTTTTTTATTGAATCACAGTAAGATACACAGTTACTAAGATGTTCATGATTTGATGTCAGTTATACAATGTTCCAACACCGGTCCCTTCATCAGTGTATATTTCCCACCACCAATGTACCCAATTCCCCTCCTGCCCCCCATAACTATTTCTTACATTAGATATTTTTTGGGGAAAAAAAGTTTTATTTATTCCTTTCTTTTGTTTCTTTTTAAAAATATTTTATTATACCACCATGAGATATACAATTACAAAGATGTTCATAAGATGTTCATATTTGGGTTTGGTCATACAGTGTTCCTGCACCCATCCCTCCACCAGTGCCCATTTCCCACCACGAATGTCCCCGATTCCCTCTCCCCTCCCCTGGCCTGCCCTCTATTATTTCTTTCTCTTTCTCTCTCTTTCTCTTTTCCTTCCCCTTCCACATTGTGGATTACAATACATACATTAAGAGGTTGTCATGTGTATCTTTTTGCCTGTATTTAATGCTCAGTTCTAGGTTGTTCACTTCACTTGATCACTTGAATCCCGTTATTCATCGAGTTTGCTCGAGAGGGCGCCAGTAACATTTTCAAACATTTTTGTTACTGGTTTTGGCATATCGAACACGCATCAGACAGCTTGCCAGGCTCTGCCGTGCGGGCACTATACTCTCATTATTATTTTGTGCAGCGGCCGCGCATCGGGAAAGCTGGTTTCTGCTCTGCCGGGTGTATGATCCTTCCTATAATCTTAAACAATTTCACTCACAATACCTAAAATTGCCATGAGCATTAAACCAGTGTTGCACAGACTCACACAGAAGACAAAAGTCCAAGAAACAAAGACTGCATTAACAAGAATCTATATAAAAATATGGCATTAAATATATTTTAATAAGTTCATTTAATGAAACTTTCCTGAATTCACAAGTCAAAAGGCACAGAATACTTGAATAGATTAAAAAGTCAACACTTTTGACAATTGTTTCACTGCTTTCGCTGTGTCCCACAAGTTATGATAGTTAGTGTCTTCATTTTCATTTGTTTCCAAGAATCTTTGGATTTCCTGTTCGATTTCTTCTATGACCCATTGGTTGTTCAGCAGTGAGCTGTTCAGTTTCCAGGTGTTTGGTTTGACTCCCTGTTTCTGTGTGTGGTTAACTTCCATTTTCAATGCAGCATGGACTGAGAAAACAGTTGACACAATTTCTCTTTTTATTTTATTGAGGTATGCTTTGTGGCTCTGCATGTGTTCTCTCTTGGAGAATGTACTGTGTGCACTGGAGAAAAATGTGTATTCAGCTTTTTTTGGGATGAAAAGCCCTATATATATATCAACCAGTCCTCTTCCATTTCTTCCTTCAGGGTCAGTATTTCCTTGGTGAGTTTCAGTCTTGTCGATCTATCCATAGTTGATAAAGTAGTGTTGAAGTCTCCAACTATTATTGTGTTACTATCAATGTCTTCTTTGAAGTCTATTAGCAGTTGGGTGCATATATGTTTAGGAGTGTAATTTCTTCCTGGTATACATATCCCTTCATTATTAAGAAATGGTCCTCACTGTCCCTTCTAACCTTTTTCCAACCTGAAGACTATGTTGTCAGATATGAGTATGGCCACACCAACCTTTTTGGAGGAGTTGTTTGTGTGGAGAATGGTCTTCCAGCCTTTGACTTTGATTCTGTGTTTGCTCTGGTTACTCAGATGTTTCTTGTAGGCAGCAGAATGTTGGATTTATTTTTTAATCCATTTTGCTACCCTGTGTCTCTTGATTGGTGCATTTCGGCCATTGACATTGAGAGAGATCATTGTCATAGGATTTTGTGCCATCTTTTTGAATAAGTTTGTTGCGCTTTTAGGGTTTGTCTTGTCTTACAGCAGCTCCTTCGGGTCCTTCTTTTATTTTTTTTTAACATTTTATTATACCACCGTGAGATATACAATTACAATGCTGTTCACGCTTGGGGGTTTCGGTCACACAGTGTTCCAGCACCCCGCCCTCCACCAGTGCCCCCAGCCACCACCCATGTCCCTAATTCCCTCCCCTCCCACATCCTGCCTAAATGGCAGGTTCCTTATCTCCCTCTCCTCTCCCTCTCTCTCTCCTCCTTCTCCCACACATTGTACACTTCTAAGTGTACGTAGTGCACTTATTTGCATTTTTTTGTCTGTATTTAATGCTCAGTTCTATGTTAGCATCAGAACTTTAGACATTTATTCACACATATTCCCTTCTCTATCTAAACCAACCTCTGACTCCCACACGCTTGTGGTAATTTCCACTTTCGTAAGATTACCTAGTATATTTATGTCATGCAAATAAATGCAGTCATTCTATGTCTCTCTCTTTCCTTCTGACTAATTTCACTCAACATGATTCTTTCCATATCCATCCATTTATAGCAAAATTTCATAACTTCATTTTTTTTCTGACAGCTGCATAGTATTCCATTGTGTAGATATACCACAGTTTCTTTATCCAGTCATCAGTTCTCGGGCATACTGGTTGTTTCCAGGTTCTGGCTATTGTGAATAGTGCTGCTATGAAAATAAAAGTGCGGATTGTGTTTCCGCTGTGTGTTTTTGGCTTTCCAGGGTATATTCCCAAGAGCGGTATGGCTGGGTCAAAGGGGAGCTCAATTTCTAGTCTTTGGAGGAATGTCCATATTGTTTTCCAGAAAGGTTGTACAAGCTCGACATTCCCACCAACAGTGTATGAGAGTCCCCTTTTCCCCCACATCCACGCCAGCACTTGTTGCTTTTACCCTTTTGGATATGGGCCATTCTCTGTGGTGTGAGGTGATATCTCATTGTTGTTTTGATTTGCATCTCTCTAATGATTAGTGATGATGAGCATTTTCTCATATGCCTTTTTGGCCATTCGGATTTCTTCCTTGTCAAAGTTTCTGTTCATCTCCTCTCCCCATTTTCTAATGGGGTTGGCTGTTTTTTTCTTATGTATTTGTACCAGTGCCTGATATATCCTGGATATTAACCCCTTATCAGATGGGTATTGGGTGAATATTCTTTCCCATTCTGTCGACTGTCTTTCTATCTTGGTCACTGTTTCTTTCGAGGTGCAGAAGCTCTTCAGTTTCATGTAGTCCCATATATTTATATTTTCTTCTAGTTGCTTTGTTAATGGTGTTTCACCTTTGAAGATGTCTTTAGCATCGATGTCGTGGAGGGTTTTTCCTATATTTTCTTCAACGTACTTTATGGAATCAGGTCTGATATTGAGATCTTTAATCCATTTTGATCTGATTTTTGTGCAAGGTGTTAGACACAGGTCCAAATTCATTTTTTACATGTAGCTGTCCAGTTTTCCCAGCACCACTTGTTGAAGAGGCTTTCCTTACTCCAGTTTGGACTCTTTGCACCTTTATCAAAGATTAACTGATCATGTCTTTGAGGGTTGGTGTCAGGATACTCAACTCTATTCCATAGGTCCACCGGTCTGTTTTTATTCCAGTACCACGCTGTTTTAATTACTGCTGTTTTGTAGTACAGTTTGAGGTTGGGAAAGGTGATGCCTCCCATCTTCTTCTTCCCAAGGATTGCTTTAGCTGTCTGTGGGGGTTTGTTATTCCATATGAATTTCAGAAGTGTTTGGTCAATTTCTTTAAAGAATGTCATGGGAGGACCTACTGCCAGTCCTGTTCAAGCTCTTCCAGGAAATAGAAGAAACAGAAACACTCCCAAACAGCTTCTACGAGGCGCATATCACCCTGATACCCAAAGCAGGGAGAGACAATACAAAGAAGGAAAATTACAGACCAATCTCCTTGATGAACACAGATGCTAAGATCTTCAACAAAATACTAGCAAACAGAATCCAAAGACTCATCAAAAGATCATACATCATGACCAAGTGGGATTCATCCCGTGAATGCAAGGATGGTTCAACATTCGCAAATCAATCAACATAATACATCACATCAATAAGAGAAAAAAAAAACCATATGGTCCTATCGATAGATGCAGAAAAAGCATTTGACAAGATCCAGCACCCATTCATGATTAAAACCCTCCAGAAAATGGGAATTGAAGGAAGCTTCCTCAAGATAGTCAAAGCCATCTACCAAAAGCCCACAGCGAGTATCATTCTCAATGGGGAAAAATTGAAAGCCTTCCCCCTTAAGATCAGGAACACGACAAGGTTGCCCTCTCTCACCTCTTTTATTCAATATAGTACTGGAGGTACTCGCCATAGCAATCAGAGAAGAAAAGGACATTAAGGGCACCCAGATAGGCAAGGAAGAAATCAAGCTATCATTATTTGCAGATGACATGATATTATACCTAGAGAACCCTAAACTCTCGACCCAAAAAACTCTTAGAAACAATAGATAGGTATAGTAGAGTGGCAGGGTACAAAATCAATGCCCAAAAGTTGGTGGCTTTCCTATACACAAATAACGAAAGAGAAGAAAGGGATATTAAGAAATCGATTCCGTTCACAATTGTGCCACAGAAAATCAAATACCTAGGAATCAGCTTAACCAAGTGTGTAAAGGACCTATACAAAGAGAACTACAAGACACTGCTTCAAGAAATAAAAGAGGACACGAGGAAATGGAAACTCAGTCCTTCTTTTAAAGTTGGTTTTGAGTCTATGAAGGTCTTAAGTTATTGCTTATCTATGAAATTGTGTATTTTTCCTTCATAACTGAATGTGAGTCTGGCCCGGTAAAGAATTCTTGGTGAGGCCTTCATTTCGCTGAGTCTATCCGACCATTGTCTTTGGGCTAGTTGTGTTTTCTCTGAAAAATCTGCTGTAAATCTTATGGGTTTTCCTTTGTATGTGATTTCCTTCTTTGATCTTGCTGCTTTCAGTATTCTATCTCTATCTATAGTTCTTGTCATTTTGATTAGGATATGTCTTGAAGTATTTTTTGTTTGGGTTTCTTTTAGTTGGTACCCTTCAGGCCTCCTGAATCTGGGAGCAAGCACTCGTTAGTTCTGGGAACTTCTCAGCAATGATTGCTTTGATGGTTGCTTCTTCATCAGGGTTTTCTTCTTGTCCCTCTGGGACTCCAATGATCCTTATGTTATTTCTTTTGGCTTCATCTCATTTATCTCTTGTTGTCTGTTCATTTACTGTGAGTCTTTTTTCCATCTTCTGTTGATGCCAAGAAAGTCTCTGCACCTCATCTTCAAGCTCACTGATTCTGTCCTCAGCTGCTGTGACTCTGTTGCGAAGGCCTTCCAGTAAGTTTTTCATTTCCCCACCTCATTTTTCATATCTGCTATTTCTGCTTGCATTTTCCATTTTCCTTATTTCTGCTTTCATGTCCTCTTGCATTTTATTGGCTCTGTGTTCCATTGCTTCCTTGAGCTCCTTATGCATCCTTAAGAGCTCCCTTCAAAATTACTTATCGGAGAGGTTATACAGCACATCATTATTACTTGACTCCTCTTGGAAGGTGTCTTTGCTCATGGAGCTTGGTGGAATTCTGCGTTGCTTCACCATTACGACTGTTACAGGTTGAACTTGACTATACTTTTGTGGCTGGGCAGTACAGTGGGAGTTTGCCGACGGTTGTTAACTGAGTTTGTGGGATGTGGGGATATTGTGGCTATGGGATGTGGGGAGTATTGTGGCTATGTACCCCGGTTTTTCTATATAGGATATCCAGAAGCTGATTGTTTGATGCACATGCACTAGCATCCGCGGTGGTTTTGAGGTTTTGGGGGTGTGAAACCTAGGTTTCACACTGCTGGTGTGGGCAGGGGATGTGGGTGCAGGGAAATCCAAACGCACGTGGAGTATAGCAGGCGGGATCAGGGAGAGTGATGCAGGGGGTCAGCCTGGTCCTAGCAATGGTGCAGCTTGGGCAGCGCCCCAGGCTGCAGCAAGCCCCTTGCTTTCAGGTCTATCCTGTGTCAGTATTTTTATTTTTGTTTTTATTTTTTTTTTTTTTGGGTCACACCCAACAATGCTCAGGGGTTTCTCCTGGCTCTGCACTCAGGAATTACTCCCGGAGGTGCTCGGAGGACCATATGGGATGCCGGAGATCAAATCTGGGCGGCATGGGACAGCCATGTGCAAGGGCAAATGCCCTACTCGCTGGGCTATCGCCTCCAGCCCCAATATTTTTATTTTTTAAACATGTACTCTCAACTTTTAGGAGTAGTATTTGAAAGTTAGACCGTGTGCTGTCAGGAACGCAAAGCAAGTGCCCTAACTCCTGAATATCTCTCTTTCTCTTTCAACTCTTAAAGATTCCTCAAAATACTTTTCATGTGCTGTGCTAAAATAACCTGACTATATAGGATGTGTACAAGTCAACACCCTACCCTCTGTACTGTTGCTCCAGTCTTTGTATACTGACCTCATATTCTATGGTTATAACCTCATTTATCAATATTACTTATCCTAGGCTACATAGTATAATATGATGTGCCATGTATGAACATGTTATATACTATATATCATACTTTATATGTATGCATAATAAATAGCATATTATACCTAATGCATTATGTATGATAAATTTTATGAAATAGACATTCTCACATCTTGTTTTTACATCTTTGTTATTCTAACTACCTTTCTTGCCTTATTGAGCAAGTGCTTAATATGTTGATATTTTGCTTATTGCATCTTTTTGGACAATTAAATATTTCTCTATCAATTTTTATTAGTCTTTTAAAAGAACCAGCTTTTGGACCTATTGATTTTTTTTCTGTTATTGCCATGCTTTTACTGTATTGATTTCTTTTTTAAAAAATTTTTATTACACCACAATGAGATCCTGCTCCCTGCCTCTCAAGGTGTTGCAGTTGTGGCTGTGGTGCCCAGCTGCGCCAGCAGGTGGCAGACAGGAGACAGGCTTATCTACACCGCCCAGGACTCTGCCCCGTGGACCCTGGATGGTTGATGGTTGATGGTCTGACATAGAAAAGACTGGGCCCCCTGGGATGAACCCAGTGCCATGGCAAAGACTGGCAAGCTACCTGTGGTGTATTCGATATTCCAAAAACAGTAACAATAATGGACCTCATTCTCAATGAATGGAGTCGTTACTGGCGCCCGCTCAAGTAAATCAATGAACAACGGGAAGACAGGTGATACAGGTGGTACAGATGAGATCCTGCTTTCGTAGAATGAGAACACTATTGTGATGAATTGAATCTCATTTCGATTCCCAAAGAGGAATCAAAAGAGCTGTGCTTGGAATATCACTCCTCACTCAAGTGAGAGAAGGAATCCAGAGTTCCGACCTCCGTTGACATTCCAAAGTCAGGGACGCTGTCTCTTTTGCCAATGCATCAAAAAATCAGATGGGCTGGACATGTAATGCGATTTGGAGATAACCGCTGGACTAGAGCCATTACCGACTGGATCCCACGGATGTCAAAAGATCACATGGCCGCCCATCTACAAGATGGTCAGACTTCTTTGGCAAGACCCTGAACAAACGATTTGAGGCTCTTCATATTCCTGAAGCAAGCAGATGCCATTGGGCTACACTGGCACGTGATAGAATCAAATGGAAAGTTACTGGCGCCTGCTCGAGCAAATCGACAAATGTCAAGTGATCAAGTGACTACTATGAAATATAATTTATAATTTACAATTACAAAGATGCAATTTGCGATTTGTCATTTACAATTACAAAGATGTTCATGATTGGGTTTCAGTCATACAGTGTTCCAGCACTTTATCATCTCCCCTCCTGTTGATCTTGATTTTAAGTTCTTTTTTTTCTAATTTCTTTTTTTATTTAATTTTATTTTATTATTTCCCCCCAAATATTATTACACCATTTTAGACATACAATTGAAAGATGCTCATGTAGAGTTTTGTTTCCACAGTGTTCCAACATCCATCCCTCCACCCAAACTCGTCTCCCATCACCAATGTCCCCACCTCCCTCCCCCTCCCACACCTCAACTACTTGGCGGGTTCTGTATGTCATTTCTCTCCTCTTTTATCTCTCCCTCCCGCCAAACTTTCCTGCTCTTCGTGGAATGCAGTGCATTAAAAGACATTACTGTTGCCACTATTTTAATGGACCACGTGGCCGCTTGCAGCCACGCCGACCTGGGTTCGAACTGGTTTTGCTCTGTTAATCTGGTCGTGAGGCAGTTTCCCAGCATCCGGACAGCGAAAATGGTGGCTAGTGTGATGGGCGAGTCTCATCCGGCTGCTTCCGGGACCCCCCAGAGGTGACGGGCCCACTCCCAAAACCCGTCTGCCTTCCTGGGGGTCCCATAGTCAGCTGGGCCCAGGGCAAGCCAAGTTCCAGCCTCCCCAGCCGCTTGTGAGCCTCTTCATGCTATGGCTGGCGGCCCAGGGCAGCTCCTGGGCGGGGCCACCAGGCTCGACAAAATGGAGAGGGGAATGGCCGAACCCTGACTCCATCTGACGAATTCCCAGTGATTCCCACTTCTGGGAGCCACCTACCTGGGTTCGAACTGGTTTTGCTCTGTTAATCTGGTCGTGAGGCAGTTTCCCAGCATCCGGACAGCGAAAATGGTGGCTAGTGTGATGGGCGAAGTCTCATCCGGCTGCTTCGGGACCCCAGAGGTGACGGGCCCACTCCCAAAACCCGTCTGCCGTCCTGGGGGTCCCATAGTCAGCTCTTTTTTTTTTCTAATTTCTGAAAGTAGAAACCTAGATCCTTGGTTTTGAGTTTTTTGCCTTCATTTTTAATAGATGTCTAATGCAATAGCATTAGCAAGTAGATTCCAAGGTGTCAGGGCGCTCCGCGGGGTCCCCTGACAGTGCCGGGAAGCGGAGTTCCCTTCTACCTCCGAAGCCGGCGAGGAATGGATGAACACTCAGGAATCCGATGCGGTTTTAAAAGGCTTTACTTATCACAGGTTCAGGCATACAAATCAGCAAAAGGAAAACCCGATGCTTAGGATTCCAGGCTAGAACCCCAGCCACGTGTAGGCCAAGATGGCGACCACCACGTGTAAAAACTTCCAAGGGGAATAAACTTATGCTCACAAGGCGAGATCCCAGGGGAGAAGAAGGCCAAAAGCCAAAAGCCGAGCCGCAGGAGCCAAAAGCTGAAGGCTGAGGAACCAAAAGGCAAAAAGGTGAAGGGGGCCTCAAGTCAGCCCCTTATATACACCAAAGTAACTCAATCGGGAGGTTGTCATGCCAACAAAGAACCCTAAACAGAGTGTAGTGCCACACCCTATTGTAGGTATAAACAAAGGTTACACCAAGGACTAATCCCGAGATTATCTCTTATGTAAAACACTGGAGAGAGAGGGGGCTGATATAAAGTAATACATCTTAACTTCATGAGCTTCATGTAATCTAGATGGTACCCACAAGGTCCTTATTATTATCTGCACCAGGGTGATTCTGAGTATCTTGTTCTCATGTACTGAAAGGGTCATACTCGCCTGCTTAGAGCAAACTATAGACTATAGAAATCCTTCCTATAGTCTACCTTTAGTCTCAGCGTAGCCAGGGTGATAGTATCCTGGTAAATTCTAACTGTCCCACGTTGGGTGCAGTGGGTATAAAGAGGAGCTGTGCCCAATCTAGAAAACATAGAAGTCTTAGTAGATGTATAAGTCAGAAGTTATTCAATCAAGGTGACTTCTGTAAGTGCCACACCCTCTAGCAGTGTTTACATAGAAGAGAGATCTCATTAGAATGAACATTGGCTTAAATAAGATTAAGCTGGGAGTGAGCCAAACAACAAAACTCCCAGATTAGCTAAACATGTCCTCCAACACCAAAGCACATATTTACATTGCACAGATGTTGATGTCTTAGTCTCATGACATTCATTTCAAAGTATTTTTTATTTCCTTATTGATTTCTTCTTGAGCCCACAAATTATTTAGAAGCGCATCATTTCCAAATGCTTAGAGCTTTCTCAATACCTTATTGCTATTGATTTTTAACTTAATTCTATTATGGTCAGAGAATATATACTGTCTGATTTCATACTTCTTAGATTGATCAAGATGTGTTTTACAGCCTGACATATCCTGGTGAGCTCTGTGAGTGCTATAATTGCTGGCTTAATTCTACAAAAGTTGATCAGATAATATGTTTATGAATACATTTGATAGTGCTTCATAAGTATTTCAATCCTTCCTGCCTTTGGGATGGAATGATGTAATGGGTCAGATATTTGCCTTGCATGCGCCCAACCAGGGCTCCATTCTCAGCATCCCATCTGGTCCCCAATAACCACCAGTAGTAAGTCCTGAGTGTAGAGTCATGAGTAACCCCTGAGCATTGCCACATGTGATGCCCTGAGCCCCCAAATCCTCTGTCTTTACTAATTTTTGTGTATATCTACCAATCCATAAGAGACTGATATTGTGGAATTCTCTATTTTTCTCTAATTCTGGAGTCATATGCAGCATTTTTGGAAGTTTTGAATGAAGGTCTGTTACTAGCTTATGTTTATGTATAATTGTTCTGCCTTGCTTAGTGAGCAGATCCTTTTTAACATTATGGAGGCTCTCCCTTATCTTTGCCTGAATCTCTTTATCTGTTCCAGTAACTTGGCCACTCCTTATCTTTGCCTGAATCTCTTTATCAGTGTTAATAACTTGGCCTCACCAGGGTCCTGAAGCTTACTGCTGCTACGGGTGTCATTTTGCCATTCGTTTATACTCATCCTGTAGTTTTATCTTACTTTTAAAGTTTCTTTTAATTCACTGAATTTTTACACTCTGACTTCTGAATTTAAGCTATAAATTCCATTGGAGAGGGTTTGCTTTCTTTTAATGGGGCTGAATAATAGAAGCAGGTAAAGCGTTGTCTTGCATACAGATGACCCAGGTTCCATACCCGGCACCCCATATGGTCCCCAGAAAACCCTGAGCTCAGGTGATCCCTGAGCTCAGAGCCAGGAGTAAGCCCTGAATAAAGCCAGGTGTGGCCCAGAAACAAAGCAAAAATAGTTTTGGAAAGGTTATAGAGAGTACACTTGGGAGTGTGATGGCAAAGCATTTGGTATCAGAGATGAAACTCGGGCTCTCATACATGGTAGACACATACCACCCCACCCCCCACCATACAGATTCCTTCATGTATAACAAAACTTTATATGGATGTTTTCTTATTTTATTATTGTTTTAGCTTGCTCCTTCTATGTGTATCTTCTTGTTGTTCTCTTCCTTGAAACTTTTGCATAATTTGGGTACTGGAAGGATAGCACAGGGGTTAAATCCAATTGACTTTGATCCCAGCATCCCATAATGTCCCCAGGCACCACCAGAAGGAATTCCTGAGTGCAGAGCCAGGAGTAACCCCTAAACATCACTGGTGTGACCCTAAAAGTGAATAAACAAATAAATAACAAAAAACAAAAATAAAATCACAAAGTCAATATTTTTTATTTATCCAGTCTCATAAGCAATTATAGAGAGGGGGAAAAGCAAAAGCCTACATTCGTTCCCTGCTTTCGGAGCCTATCACCACTTCTGCTTTTCATTCATTTCTATAGATTCAAGTTTTCACTTGGTGTCATGTTGCTGTAGCCCAAAGACATCCCATTGACGGTGTAGACATCCCATTTCTCAACAGTGCATACCTCTGTGGCAACTAGTTCCTGCCTTTTCCTTGGCTGGAAATTGTCTTACTGTGTCTGCATTCCCGGAGGATGATTGCTTTAGTGCTGTATAATTCTGAGTTTATTCTTCTGCCCTTTAACAATGGCCCAGTGCCCCAAGACTTTCCTCGGATTGGATCTTTGCTCCCTTCCATGTGAGGTGCCAAATTTCTCTGACTTCTCTCTCCCTTGGCTTATCATTGACTTCGGAGCAAAAGGCTGACCGAAATGTTTATCACTGTGATTTTATTAGTATTTTCCTGTTCATTCTGCTTGTGGGTTGCTGAGTGTCCTCACTCTGTAAATGTGCATCTTTTAGTACATTTGGCAAGTTCTCAACATTATCTCTTCATACCTGCTTCATGTGGTCTCTCTGGTTTCTAAGACTTCAGTAACTTCAGTCACATACCTCTCATGTTATCAGCATGCACCCAATTAAATTAACTTTCTCCCCATGAATATTTGATAATTTCAGTTAATCTGCCAGTGAGTCACTGACTTTCTCTCTCTCTCTCTCTCTCTCTCCATTCCATTTTCTTATTAACCTCTCCACTCTGTTTTTTCATCTGGGTTTCTGGAAAACTCATAGTTCAAATATCTCTGATGAGGCCCTTGTGTGCCCCCATTTTCCACCAGGTCAGGCAGGGTAGCTGCTGTTCCACAAGACCAGTTCTTATTCATGGCGGCAAAATGCACCTCATTTTCAAAACTCCTTCAGAAACGTCCAGATTCTTTTCTCGCCTGGGCCACCTTCCGTGGCTGTTGACACTGTTCACTCTCTGGGCTCTTTGGCTAGACTGAGTCTCTGGTTTAACTAGCTAGGTCACCTCATCTTCCATGGGCTTCATGTACTGCCTGCATGGGCTACAGAGATGGGACAGTGGGGAAGACACTTGCAGCCAACCCAGGTTCAGTCCCCTGTACTATATGGTCCCCTGAGCCCTGCTTCAAGTAGCAGGATCACCCAGGTTCATGGCAGCCCCAGGGAAGCCAAGCTGAGGATGGTGGTGTTTCAACACTGGGCCCATACCTGCCCTGTCAGATCAGGAGCTGTGGCCTTGACTGGACAGGCCAGATGTGCTTGGTCCTGACTCTCTGTCTGCTCTGCTCTGTCTGTTCCCCTGCTGTACCTGACTCTCTGTACCTGCTCTGTCCCTGAGCATAGAGCCAGGATTCAGCCCTGAGCACCGCAGGGTATGATTTAGAAACAGAAGTACTAAGCATACTTTGGTGACTTTGAAATATATGTCTTTAACCTAAATGTCTCCCCAGGTCCCATAATTAATGTACCCCAGATCCGTACCTCCAAAGCGGACTTCCTGCCTTCTCTCCCGAGGTGGCTCTTTCCATCATCTCCCGGTCACGGTGGCGTCATAAATTCACTCTTCTGGCCTCTGCACTGCACTGTCCTTGACATCCCTCTCTCATCCCATAGGAAGTACAGCGGGAATCCTCCAGGCTCTGCTAAGTACATTCAGAATCTGCCCCTCTGTCTCCTGCTCCAACACAAGCTCACTGTCCAAAGCACCATAATCCCTCAAGTGTCAGAATTATTTCAGGAGGATCCGGCTTCCATCCTCTGTTGAGCCACACAGGTCACCTTGCCCTCAGAATCAGCAATGCACTTCTGCCTCCGGGCCTCATCCTGGCTCTCTCTCCATCTTCAGGGCCCAAGCAATGTGACTCCCTCGCTTTAAGTCTCTGTTGAGACATCACCTAGTCATAGCAGTGTCCCCTCTCTCTCTCCCTAATCATAGCCCCATTCATCTCCTTACGCTGCTCTTTGCTTCCTCACACGTGTCTCTGTCTGAATCCTTACAGGGTACATGCATACACGTGTGCACACAGACATTCCCACACATGTATGCATATAGCTTGGGACAGGGCTTTTGTTTCACTCCTCTGTCTCCAGGCCCTGAAATTATGTGTGCCATAGAACAAGCATGAAGTGATTTTTGTTATTAGATGGGTGGACAGCAGGATGGCAAGGTGATGACTTACTGTCGGGGAACGCCGCCGGGTCCCCGACAGTGTCAGGACAGAGGTTGTCTTTTACCTCCGAGGACACCGGAGAACAGATGAAAACTCACGAGTCCGGTGCAGTTCCAAAAAACGGCTTTTTAATAGTACAAAAGCTCTTCCACAGCACTCCAATATAATGAACAAACCATAGCTCTGGTCTGAATTTAGACCATACAAAAGAGTCTAAGTCTCCCACCAAAGAGAGGATCTCACCCGAGCTGAGTCTTACCTAGAAGAGGAGCAAAAGGCCAAAAGCCAAAAGCCACAGGGAGCAAAAAGCTGAAGGCTGAGGAACCAAAAGCTGAAAGCTAAAAGGCCCAAAAGGCAAAAGTGAAGGGGCCTCAAGTCAGCCCCTTATATACACCAAAGTAATCCAACCGGAGGGTCATGTCAACAAAGAACTCTAAACAGAGTGTAGTGTCACACCCTATTGCAGGTATAAACAAAGGTTATGCCAAGGACTAATCCCGAGATTATCTCTTATGTAAAACACTGGAGAGAGAGGGGGCTGATATAAAGTAATACATCTTAACTTCATGAGCTTCATGTAATCTAGATGGTACCCACAAGGTCCTTCTTATTATTATCTGCACCAGGGTGATTCTGAGTATCTTGTTCTCATGTACTGAAAGGGTCACACTTGCCTGCTTAGAGCAAACTAGTATGATCCTTCCTATAGTCTTCCTATAGTCTCAGCGTAGCCAGGGTGGTAGTCTCCTGGTAAGTTCTAACTGTCCCACGTTGGGTGCAGTGGGTATAAAGAGGAGCTGTGCCCAATCTAGAAAACATAGAAGTCTTGGGGGCCGGAGCAATAGCCCAGCAGGTAGGGCATTTGCCTTGCACGCGGCCGGCCTCTGCCAGCCTGGGTTCGATCCCCGCATCCTATATGGTCCCCCGAGCACCGCCAGGAGTGATTCCTGAGTGCAGAGCCAGGAGTAGCCCCCTGAGCATTGCTGGGTGTGACCCAAAAAAGGAAAAAAAAAAAAAAAAAAAAAAAAATAATAAATAAAAATAAAAAATTATTAAAAAAAAAAAGAAGTCTTAGTAGATGTTTAAGTCAGAAGTTATTCAATCGAGGTGACTTCTGTAACTGCCACACCCTCTAGCAGTGTTTACATAGAAGAGAGGTCTCATTAAAATGAACCTTGGCTTAAATAAATTAAGCTGGGAGTGGGCAAAACAACAAAACTCCCAGGTTAGCTAAACCTGTCCTCCAACAACTTACCATGGAGTATTCTCAGGCAGGTGGTGGGCATGAGTGAGTGAGTGATGGAGGCAGAGGGTCGGGTCTTTCCCCTCATCTCCCCTCATCTTGGTCACACATTCAGTACAGGGCACTCACCCTGTACTTTGATCCTCACCTTTGGATTAGGAAGTGGAGTGTTTCCCATCTTGGTGGGAATGAGGCAGCCATGGGTATTGTTACCCGTGGATTATTGGTACACTTTGATCAGAGGTGATGGAAAGAGCCGCCTGGGGAGTGGAGTGCAGGAAATCCATTACAGAGACACATATCTGGGATGATGTTCAGAGCACAGCAGATCCCAGAAAGCAGGAAGAGTGAAGGGGTAGTGCCATCTGCCAATTCTGGGTCCTGCCCAGGGCTGCCCACCATGCACCATGAAGGCAAGCATGGGACAGCCCATCTACAACAGCAGCAATGTGACATGGTTTCCGCAGAACACAGTGCATGGGGCTCAGCCGGCAGATGGCTAAAAACTGTGATGATGAACTGTCTCTGAGTGACTGTTCTTTAGAAAAAGGCAACGACCCACCCGTGTGCCCCAGGCTCAATATGACACCTGTCCTGTCCCTTGCATCCACCTGGATTCATGGCAGCCCCAGGGAAGCCAGGCTGAGGACGGTGATGTTTCAACACTGGGCCCACACCTGCCTTGTCAGATCAGGAGCCGTGGCCTTGACTGGACAGGCCAGATTGCTCTGGTCCTCTCTGCCTGCCCCACTCTGCCTGTCCCCCTGCTGTACCTGACTCTGCCTGCCCTACTCTGCCTGTCCCCGTCTGTACCTGACTCTCTGCCTACCCTGTTCTGCTGTCCCCCTGCCGTGCGCATCATTATCCAGGCTCCCCAGCTGCCCCTCCCCAGACCTGCTTTCCTCTCCCTGAAAATGCACTGGATAACCACAGAATGTCCACGGAGTCTCCCTCTGGGCCTAAGTTGCAGCCACTCACCTGTCACCTGACGGGCTGTGTGTGGTCCCCAGCAGACTCCAGAGTTCACCTCGCTCCATTGAGATGCTGTCAGCTGCTCCCATGGCCTCCTACCTCAGGGAGAGGCCCTATAGGCAGCAGGACAGGACTGTTTCTCAATGTTCTCTACAAGCTGGCAGGGACAGTAGGGACGTGCCGGAAAAATGTCCTCTGTGGAACTCAGCTGTGTGCTCCCAACAGCATTGTGTTCCAACCACTGAGTGACACAGCCCAGTGGAGTTCTATGGGAATGGGGGTACAGGGCAGAGGATGGGGCTGAGCACTGTACCCAGCCAGGGATGCTCCTCAGGGCTCACTCGCTTCAGCTCTGCACCTCTGAGCTGCTTTTTTGGACCTTCCATTTGCTCTTGGCAAAGGACACGGCTTCACAGTGCTAGAAATGGAGCCAGGCCAGACCCCTCTCCTGGCAGCAGTGTGGGGGACATCTGTACTCCTCTCCCCACCGCACCTCAGAGACAGCCTTTGATGGGGATGTTGGTGATAAATCAGTGACCTCAGCTAGCACAGACGGAGGGACAAAGACAAGTGAAAGGGAAGGAATAGAAGTTTATTGGGCTTTGCTCCGGGCAAAGCCTCTGGTGAGGCTGGGGTAGAGCCGCGGCCTGGGAGAGACTGGGTGGGATTCTTAACTGTTTGGGTGGGAAAAGAGACCCAAGACTAGTGGAACCTGTGTGATTGGCCCAACTCCTGCTGTCTGTAGGCGATCAATGTGGAGAAGCACAGAATGTGGCCTGGGAGCTTTCTGGTGCCAGTTGGGTCATGAGTCCTGTCTTCGAACTGGGGATAAGGTGGTCTTTGATTCCAGGAATGTTGCTGACTCAGCTGATCGCTGTTTGGTCTTAGTTGCCATTTTGTCTGCTTGAACCTCACAGCTGGACTCTAGCTCCTGCCCAGGCCTGGACAGGGAAGTTGCTGCTAAGCCCAGTGCCATCTCTGCTATAGACCAAGTGCCAGCTAGAAGTGAGAATGAGCCTCTCCCATATCCCAGCTGTCCCCAGGCCTAGGCCTGACTCACCTTCGCTGACACACCTGGAGACCTCAGGGCTTACTCCTAGCTCTGCAGTCAGGAATCCTCTCTGGTGCTGATTGGGGGACCATAGGCAAAGTGGGGCAGTGACCCCGAGCCGGCTGCATGCACGGCAAGCACCCTACCTGCTGTGCTATCTCTCTGGCCCCACCCTCAGTCTTGCCTTAGGCTTCTCCTCTATCCAGGCTGGCAGGAACAACCCCTCACCTCCCTCCCCTGAGAGACTGCATGCCCACCCTGACAAAGAAAGGGCTGGGACGACCTGGGTGCCCTCACTGACCACTTCGGGAGCCAGCCCTGAGGGAGACCCCAGATCAGCAGGTTTGGTTCCTTCCCTCCACACCTGTCTAGAGGATGCCTGGAATTGCCCCTGAGTTTGAAAAACAGATAGACCTTGTCCAGATTCACATTCTGGGCTGGAGACAGGCCTCCCATGGTCATCTCCTCCTATGGACACCCCCGCCCCAGAGCAACCCACCATCTCTCTGATCTCGCACTATTGGGCTTGCTGTGGTCATGATGACCATCTCCTTCTGTCCCCGCATCCCCTGGAACTGACTGATATGATGGGAGCACGAGCCTCTTCTGCCACCAGAAGCCAGAAAGCAGCAGGGGGCATCCACGCAGGCCCACTGTGGGTGCTCACAGGCAGCCTCAAGGAGCGAGACAGGCCGTATCCCTCTGCCTGCCTGTGTTACTGCTGCAGACACCGGAAGGCCCTGCCCTCCCCACAGGAGCTTTTGAGGAGCGCCAAGAGCTGGAAACTGCAACGGATGCAGCCAGCACCAGTTTGCTCCCTGGTACCACATGCCCTTGTCCCTGTCCCAGGCATTGCTGGGGCAGCCCTGGAGGGCTGTGAGCCTCAAGCAATTGAAGGGCTGCAGGGCAGAAGGCACCCTGCCCCCTTTGGACCCTCATATTAGCCCCCCAACCAGGGTGGTGGAGATCCTGAGGAGGGGTCCCCGAGCCTCCTGAACCTTGAAAATGGTGGGCCCCTGCACTGGAGCAGCACAGTACAGTGGGGAGGACATTTGCCTTGCACGTGGCCAACCTGGGATCAATCCCGGCATCTCATTAGGTCCCCTGAGCACTGCCCGGAGTAATTCCTGAGTGCAGAGCTGGCAGTTATCCCTGAAAATTGCCAGGTAGAACCCAAAAAGACAAAAAGTAAAGAAAACAGTGGGCCCTGTCGTGGGTAGAGAGTTAGAGTATGCCCAGAAAATGCCCAACAGTGTCCCGAGCAGGGAGAGCAGCACCCCAAAACCAGGGCTCAGAAGGGGTGCCAAGAGTACCATCCAGACTCTGCAGCTCTGTTCTGGGCCACCTTTAAGTCCCTAAGACAGTTTAGCTTGCTGGGCACGGCTGCAGGAAGGCAGGAGTAAAGGGCAGGAAGCCAATTAGATTGAAATGGAATCTAGTCTGTGGAGGCCCCTGTCAGGGGAGGTGTGGGGGCTGTTTCCAGAGATGACAGATGCTGCTTTATCTGGGCCACCCTTCGGGTGAGAGGGCATTTGTAAATAAGATTTGCTCCATTTGCTGTGGCAAGTCCTGGTCTCTGTGCATGCATTTTATTTAGTTCCTGAGTCTTGTCTTTTCTTTGTTTCTTTGTTTCTTTGTTTCTTTCTTCTTTTCTTTCCTTTCTTTCCTTTCTTTCCCTTTCTTTCCCTTCTTTCCCTTCTTTCCCTTCTTTCCCTTCTTTCCCTTCTTTCCCTTCTTTCCCTTCTTTCCCTTCTTTCCCTTCTTTCCTTTCTTTCCTTCTTTCTTCCTTTTCTTTCTTTTCTGTCTGTCTGTCTGTCTTTCCATTTTGACACACAAGCTTGCAGGTAAGAAGATGCTTTGGTATGCTAGAATGAATATTTCCAGTGCTTGAGTGTGTTATAACTGCAGCCAGCAGTTAGACAAGGCCAGGGCGGATACCAGTGATGGCTGGCCTGATGATCAGGCAGCCTGTGGGAAGAAGAAAAACATGCAGCAGCTGGCGTGATGCATGAATGTATGAGCAGAGCACCCAAAACTGTTTCATTTGTGTGCTCTGAGAGGAGAGGAAGTAGTCCAGAAGCCTGTTCGTACTTGCAATGTTGGTTTCACCTTTATTTAGATGATAGTCCACGGACTGTTGGAAGGACTCACCCAGTGTTCAGTGTGAAAAACATGTTTAGGAGACAGATCAGACCGCCTGACCAATATGGGCTTTGCCTGTGTACGGCCTTGGCTTTCAAGCACAGCAACAAATAATCAGGGAATTTCTTTTATTTAACCAGAAAAAGCAGAAGCATAAGTGTCTATGAACTTTCAAAAGTGTGGTCTAGTTAAGTATTTTACAGTTTTTATTTCTAACTAATCTGCATTGTGATGGAAGGGCTGTTTTGGGGCACCCTCATTCAGAGAGGAGGAGACCCCAGCAGCAGCAACCTGAGTAAACACTGACCCCACCAACTGTAAGAAGTAGCACGGGTGGCCAGCGTGGAGGAGGACGCTGACCAGTGATGGCCCTCTGGAGTGTCCTTTCTCTCTGCAAAGCTAACAGAAGGTGTGGCCAGTACTGGGAAGAGTAACTGCACTTGTGCTGCCTGCTCTCTGAGAGAGGATTTACTCAAACAAGTGACCAGGAAAAAAGAAGGGAGAGACGTTTTGAGGGGAACTGGCCAAAAAGCCGGGTACTCTATTGGTGTTTATCTTTCCTGGCTCCCAGTTTGGGACAGTCTGGATTTTTCCTTTGTTATATGGCTTTCCTGCATTAAATATGCCTCAGAGGACCTACTCCCAGTCCTTTTCAAGCTCTTCAGGAAATAGTAGTAACAGAAATGCTCCCAAACAGTTTCTATGAGGCGCACATTACCCTCATACCCAAAGCAGGAAGAGATAACACAATGAAAGAAAACTATAGACCGATCTCCCTGATGAACACAGATGCTAAGATCTTCAACAAAATACTAGCAAACAGAATTCAAAGACTCATCAAAAAGATTATACATCATTACCAAGTAGGATTCATCCTGGGAATGCAAGGATGGTTCAACATTCGCAAGTCAATCAACATAATACATCATATCAATAAGAGATAAAATAAGAACCATATGATCATATCAATAGATGCAGAGAAAGCATTTGACAATCCAGCACCTGTTTATGATTAAACCCTCCAGAAAATGGGAATTGAAGGAACCTTCCTCAAGATAGTCAAAGCTATCTACCAAAAGCCCACAGCGAGTATCATTCTCAATGGGTAAAAATTGAAAGCCTTCCCCTAAGATCAGGGACAAGACAAGGTTGCCCCCTTTCACCTCTTTTATTCAATATAGTACTGGAAGTACTTGCCATAGCAGTCAGAGAAGAAAAGGACATTAAGGGCATCCAGATAAGCAAGGAAGAAGTCAAGCTATCACTATTTGCAGATGACATGATATTATCCTAGAGAACCCTAAACTCTCTACCAAAAAACTCCTAGAAACAATAGACGCTTATAGTAGAGTGGCAGGGTACAAAATCAATACCCAAAAGTCAGTGGCTTTCCTATATACAAATAACAAAAAAGAGGAAAGGGTTATTAAGAACACAGTCTCATTCACAATTGTGCCACAGAAAATTAAATACCTAGGAATCAGTTTAACAAAGAACTTAAAGGACCTCTACAAAGAGAACTACAAAACGTTGCTTCAAGAAATAGAGGACACAAGGAAGTGGAAACACATTCCCTGCTCATGGATGGGGAGAATCAACATTGTCAAAATGGTAATACTCTCTAGAGCTTTATACAGATTCAATGTCATCCCTATAAGGATACCCATGACATTCTTCAAAGAAATTGACCAAACACTTCTGAAATTTGTATGGAATAATAAACCCCCCCCGGATAACTAAAGCAATCCTTGGGAAAAAGAAGATGGGAGGCATCACCTTTCCCAACTTCAAACTCTACTACAAAGCAGTGGTAATTAAAACAGCATGGTATTGGAATAAAAATAGACATATGGACCTATGGAATAGAGTTGAGTATCCTGACAACCAGCCTCAAATACATGAACAATTAATTCATGTATTTGATCAAGGAGCAAAAAAGTTTGAAATGGAGCAAGGAAAATCTCTTCAACAAGTGGTGCTGGGAAAACTGGGCAGCTACATGTAAAAAAAATGAATTCAGACCTCTGCCTATCACCTTGCACAAAAATCAGATCAAAATGGATTAAAGATCTCAATATTAGATCCTGAAGCCATAAAGTACATCGAAGAAAATATAGGAAAAATCCTTCACGAAATTGAAGCTAAAGACATCTTCAAAGAAGAAACACCACTAATGAAACAGCTAGAAGCAAAGATAAACATATGGGACTATATGAAGCTAAAAAGCTTCTGCACCTCAAAAGAAACAGTGACCAAGATACAAAGAGAGTCCACAGAATGGGAAAGAATACTCACCCACTACCCATCTGATAAGGGGTTAATATCCAGGATATATCAGGCACTAGTAGAACTTTACAAGAAGAAAACAACCAACCCCATCAAAATATGGGGAGAAGAAATGAACAGAAACTTCAGGAAGAAAGGAGTTCATATGGCCAAAAGACATATGAAAAATGTTCATCATCATTACTCATCAGAGAGATGCAAATCAAAACAACAATGAGATATCATTTCACACCACAGAGACTGGCACATATCCAAAAGAGCAAGAACAAGAAGTGCTGGCGAGAATGTAGGGAAAAGAGGACACTCATTCACTGTTGGTGGGAATGTCAACTGGTACAGCCTTTTTGGAAAACAATATAGACATTCCTCCAGAGACTAGAAATTGAACTCCCATTTGACCCAGCCATACCACTCCTGGGAATATACTTTGGGAAGCCAAAAACATGCAGCACAAACACCATCCCTACTTTTATATTCATAGCAGCATTATTCACAATAGCTAGAATCTGGAAACAACCAGAGTGCCTGAAAATTGATGACTGGATAAAGAAACTTTGGTACATCTACACAATGGAATACTATGCAGCTGTCAGGAAAAATGAAGTTATGAAATTTGCCTATAAATGAATGGACATGGAGAGGATCATGGTGAGTGAAATTAGCCAGAAGGAGAGAGACAGATACAGAATGACTGCATTTATTTGCATAACATAAATATATATACAAATATATACATATTATGATACCAATATCCAAGGTCAGGTGAAATGTGGATCAGGAGGTCTTGCCAACAGTCAAAACTACCACAAATGAGTGGGAGTAGAGGTTAGATAAGACAGAGAAAGGAACAGTGGACCAATGATTGTTGAAAGTCTATTACAATCCACAACATGTAAGAAAGGGAAGAGAGAGAAAGAGAGAGAAAAGAGATGGAGAACCTGCCATGAAGGCAGGCTAGGGAGGGGGGAGGGTATCGGGGACATCGGTGGTGGGAGGTGGGCACAGGTGGAGGGATGGGTGCTGAAACACTGTATGGCTTTAAACCCAAACATGAACATTTTTGTAATTGTCAAAATAAATAAATATGCCTCAGAGACCTGGGCCCTACGAAAGCAGGATGAGAATGCTATTTGGATCTCCCAAAGAGGAATCGAAAGAGCTATGCTTGGAATATCACACCTCACTCAAGTGAAAGAAAGAATCCAAGTTCCGACCTCTGTCGCTGTTCCAGAGTCAGGGACACTGTCTTGTTTGCCAAGGCATTGAAAATCAGATGGGCTGGACATGTAATGCGATTTGGAGACTACCGCTGAACTAGAGCCATTACCGACTGGATCCCACGGGATGTCAAAAGATCACGTGGCAGCCCACCTACAAGATGGTTGGTCAGACTTCTTTGTCAAGACCCTGAAGGAATGGTTTGAGGCTCTTCATATTCCTAAAGCAAGCAGATGCCATTGGTCTACACTGGCATGTGATAGGGTCAAATGGAAATGTTACTGGGACCCGCTCGAGCAAATCGATGAATAATGGAATGCCAAGTGATGAAGTGATAATATGGTTTCCATTTCACCAGTTGTCCTAGCCCCCCAACCCCACCCCATGGAATGAAATAGGCTTGAGGGAAGCTCACACTGATACCCCTCAGTGAGCACTCTCTCAGTGAGGGACACTCTCAGACACTCTCAGTCCCTCAGTCAGTACTCTCAGTCCTCAGTCAGTCCCTCAGTCAGTACTCTCAGTCCCTCAGTCAGCACTGTCAGTCCCTCAGTCAGTCCCTCAGTCAGTAATCTCAGTCCCTCAGTCAGTACTCTCAGTCCCTCAGTCAGCGCTGTCAGTCCCTCAGTCAGTCCCTCAGTCAGTACTCTCAGACCCTCAGTCAGTCCCCCAGTCAGTACTCCCAGTCCCCAGTCAGTACTCTCAGTCCCTCAGTCAGCACTCCCAGTCCCTCAGTCAGTACTCTCAGTCCCTCAGTCAGTCCCTCAGTCAGTACTCTCAGTCCCTCAGTTAGTCCCTCAGTCAGTACTCCCAGTCCCTCAGTCAGTACTCTCAGTCCCTCAGTCACTACTCTCAGTCCCTCAGTCACTACTCCCAGTCCCTAGTCAGCACTCCCAGTCCCTCAGTCACTACTCCCAGTCCCTCAGTCACTACTCTCAGTCCCTCAGTCAGTACTCAGTCCCTCAGTCTGTACTCTCAGTCCCTCAGTCAGTACTCTCAGTCCCTCAGTCAGTACTCCCAGTCCCTCAGTCTGTACTCTCAGTCTCTCAGTCAGCACTGTCAGTGAAGGGTACTCTCAGAACTTCAGTTAGTACTCTCAGTGAGGGGTACTCAGACTGTAGAGGAGTGCTAGGCACTCCAACAAAATCCGGGAGCAGGGTGTAAGAATCCCCTTCTGCCCCAGGGATCGGCAGCCAGTGGACAGAGAAAGACACGAGAATCCAACCAAGTTCCAAAAAGACTTTACTCTCACAGGTTCTGGTATACAATCGAGCAACAGGAAAACCCTGGTTTCCCGCTGGCCCCAGCCAGGTGTAGGTTCAGAATCCTAGGCCTAGATGACCACCACCACATGTTAAGGCCCAAGAGGGAGGAGAACAGAGAGGAAAGGGCAAAAAGACAAAAGCAAAGGGAAGAAAGAGCTAGGAAGAAAGCAGACTACAGTTTTTATATCCCTGCAACACAGACCGCCTACTCCAAGGGAAGCAGTTGGGGTTAATTCCCCTCAGGTAACTCACCTATTTTCCCAGGACTTCACTAGGCCCTGTGGGATGTTAATGCTGCCCAGCCAAGATCTGCCTTGGCAGTGCCCCTGCAGGGTAGAGTAAAGGAGGGGCATCTGAGATGAACTGTATCTCAGAATACAAAGGCATGCATCTGTACCAATGGATATTCCATAGTCAGGTATTTATTTCTCCAAGTCTTCACAAGAGTCTCATCTTTACTTCATAATTGTTTTGTATATTTGCCTTCAGACTTATTAGAGAGCCATGCATGCTTGCTTGGAGGCAAACAGCATTTCTCTCTGGTCTCATTATTTAGAGATCCAACGTTGCCAGGTAAATATACTGGTGAGATCTAGCTAGTCCCACAATGATTGTGGCAGCATGAGAGTAAATATGTAAACCAGCATAGAATACATGGTAAGATATACTGCCACGTACAAACTGTCCTCCTATCTGCAAAGTGGCCTGCAGGAGGCAACTCCAGGCAAGATGCAGAGGCTCTGGGCAATAGTGTTCTGCAACATCAGACCCTCAGTCAGAACTCTCAGGGACACTCTCAGACACTCAGTCACTATTCTCAATGAGGGGCATCCTCAGACCCTCAGTCAGTGAGATTCCGGTTTTGACTTTCTCAGTTGGAGGGTCAGTACCAGGGGTGCTTGTGTTCCAGGTGGTTTCCTAACCCTGTTAGTATTCCAGGGGTTACTGACTCCTCCCCTCCAATATCAGGGTGAGCCACATGGAAGGCGTTTCCAGCCTGATCGAAGGATAGCTTCTTAGTTGAGCCCTACAGGAAGAAAGAGCTGTGAATTCTGGGCAAAACCATGCATGCCAGGGAAGAAGGTTCTAGATCTGGGTTTCTCAAGCTTTTTCTGGTCTCCTTCCCAAACTGGTTTGCTGCCTGCAAACCTTATGTTTCACCCAACAACCCACCACTGGTCAGCTTTCTGGTTATACCTGTGACCTCTAGAAATATCTGGTTAGCCCAGGAATGGGAGGGAACATACTGAAAATCCTTGCTTTAGACAACTGTGCTGATAGAAGTACAACTGTTTGAAGTAAGAGGCAGTTTATTTTACATGACAATGCAAGGATTAAGACTTCCTGGTGAACCTTTGTCCCTTCCCTAACCAAGGTTTTCAGGCTTATTGACTCATAAGAAAAGTTTGAAAGTTGACTTTAATTTGAATTCAGTTCAAACAGCCCTGGAGCAAAAAGAGTGTTTAAGAAGCTTGTTAGGGCCGGAGCGATAGCCCAGCGGGTAGGGTGTTTGCCTTGCACGCGGCCGGCCCAGCCGCCAGGGTTCAATCCCCGGCATCCCATATGGTCCCCAAGCACCGCCAGGAGTAATTCCTGAGTGCAGAGCCAGGAGTAACCCCTGAGCATCGCCGGGTGTGACCCAAAAAGCCAAAAAAAAAAAAAAAAAAAAAAAGAAGAAGAAGCTTGTTAGAGAGATATTTGCTCAGAATGGATGCCAGCATTTTCATTTCAGACTTCATTGCACTCAGACTTTTGTAAATCCTCTTTTAAAAACTAAAGAGAGAAAGAAATGACTATATAGCCTTTGCATCCACCATTTGATTTTTTGCTAGATGCTTGCAAAGGCCTGAATTTAGGGTTTATTTTCCTTCATTTTTTTTCATAATTGGTGTTTTTATGGTATGTGTCAACCTGAAAATTCAGAAGGCAATTAAAAAGCAAAGAATGTTTATACAGTATCAAAGAGTTGCAATTCAAGGTGCATGGGTTCAAGTAGAAAAGCTAGTGGGTGCCCCCAGGAGGAACAAAGTCAGGGTTATTTTATGGGAAGAGAAGAAAATGAGGTCAGGGGTTAAAGAAGAGTATTGATTCTGTTTAGCAAACTTAAACTATTCTTGAATGCGTGTAATTGGAAACTAATTCTACCCTCTAGCTAAAACTCTATCATCATAGCAACCTAAATGGTTATTTACATGAAGATGAAGATTTTTTCTTTTATTTTTCCTTATGTTTTTGGGTCACAACCAGCAGTGGTAAGGGCTACTACTGACTGACTCAATGCTTGGCAGACCCACACTTGCGAGGACCCAGCCAGAGACCTCTGCATGTGAAGTCCTGTCCCCAAGGTTTCTTAAATCAATTGCTTTTGATCCAGTGCAAAGGCCTTTGTTCCCATTCAAATGAGACAGGTAATGCAATTGCTCTATAATGACTCTCACGGCTCCATTTTAAAATGGCTTCACTGAATGTCAGCTTTCTACATACACTAAGTTACCCATAGGGTAATGCTAGCTCATAACCTCACCCCTGTGGGAAATAAGGGCTTCAGTTATATCAGTGAGATTTGCCCACAGAAAATAATTAGGTCAGGAGGTTCAGCTCACGTGTGTTCAGGGGAACTATAAGTTCATGGTGCCTCGGGAGAAGTTATGGAATGTTCCAGATTCTTTCCTCAAAGAGAAGTGCAGCTTTTTTGCCACCATCTGCTGAGGCATCTGTGAAAGAAAAATCTTTACTACCACAATAGGGGAAGCAGAGTGGGGTTCCCAGAGTCCTGGACTTAAATCCTCATGGGGTGTCTTAGGATCTGTTTGATCTTCAGAATTGTACCTGCCACTGGTGTCTTCCTTGTGAAGTGGTGATTGGCCTACAGTCAGTTCTCACTTAACAAGATCTTTGGCTCTTAGAAATGGAGATAAGACAAAACCAGGTCCCTAGAGAACACCCCCTTGGTGTAACATCAAACCAGAAAATGTTTTTAAATCAAGATTATGACAAAATAGCCCCTGGGATGTAGGACATTTGCCTTGCATGTGAGAAGCCCTGGGTTTGATACCTGGCACTGCAAAAAAAAAAAAAAAAAAAATTATGATGAAATGATGTTATTTAAACAATTTTTTTAAAAAAATATTTTATTATACCGCCAGTTAAATATACAATTACAAGATGTTCATGTTTGAATTTTGGTTCTACAGTGTTCCAACACCCATCCTTCCACCCCTGCCCATTTCCCATCACCAATGTCCCCACCTCCCTCCCCCCCCCCCCAGCCTACCTCCATGGCAAGTTCTTTATCTCCTCTCTCTCTCTCTCTCTCTCTCTCTCTCTCTCTCCTCACTTCCCTTTCTTACACATTGTAGATTGTGATATATTCTAGAACCTGATTGGTTCTACTAGCTTGATGTACCTAGTCCAGACCACAAAAATGGCGGCTATTATAGTGAGCGAGTCTCATCCGGCTGCTTCCGAGGCCCTACAGAGGTGATGAGCCAACACCCAAAACCCATCTTGCCTCTTGGGAGCCTCTTGGTCAGCTGAGCTAGGGGAGAGCCAGATGGCAGCTCTCCCCCATGCTTCTGAGTCTTTGCAGCATGGCCTAGAGCCCCAAGGCAGTTCGTGGGCAGTGCCACCAGGCCTCTGGAATGGGTCAGAGAGGGGAATAAGGACCCCAGCTCCATCTCCAGGAAGGCCCAGTGACTTCCGCCTCCGAGAGCCGCCTACCTGGGCTCGAACTCGGCTGCTCTGAGCTGGTCTTGAGATCAGCATCTCTCTTGCATGGGTTCTGATGAGCTGTGGGGCCGGACCGTGATAATGGCAGCTATTATGGTGAGCAAGTCTCATCCGGCTAAACAATGCTGTTTGAAAGCCTATGTCTCACCTGGTGGGGGTGTGTGTTAATGAGATCATCTGCTCAGCAGCCCTGGGAACGAAAGATGAACCAAATTCATGGTGGACACAGTGATTTTGGTTTTGCTGCTGAGAAAGACGATGTGTTTGTTAGAGGCTTGGGATCGCTTTCCATCTCCTAGCTCTTGGGATGGTCCAGGCAATTTCAGTCCATGTCACACAGCCCAGTTCTGATTTGACAGGCGCAGTCTGGGGTGTGTGCGTGGCAGGGTGTACAGAGACATCAGCATTAGGCTTTTGCCTTCTGGGAGCTGGGCCTAGGGAAGCGAATAAGCAGATCTGGTACTTCATGTGCTTGAGTCCTGGTTGAGAGGTCGCTACCAGCCTCAGTCCTATTGAGTGTCCAGTGCCTGTAGGTTAGGTCCTTGCTGCCTGCAGATGAATGAACTTGAAGCAGGCACATTCTCAGTCTTTGGGCAGTATCTGGAGGGGCGCACTGAACAGGCTGAGAGAAAGGAGAGGAGGGTACATGTTTAGATTTCACAGACATGGTACAAGGGCACTCCCTGTGTGCCTTCCTACCCAACCAGCGTTCCTCTGTGCCTCCTGGTTTTGTGCCTGAAAAGCCGTCCTCCTTCCTTCTTTAGCTTCCGGCCCAGCCTCTGGAGTAATGGTCCCTTATTCCACCCACTCCTTTATCTCTGGCCCTTCCACTGGGTGGAGAGTTCACCGAACACTGGTAAACACCGCCCAGCTCCTCCTTCTCTTCTTCATGTCCTGTTTGGAAATGTACCTTTCTCTCTCTGGCTCCATATCAGATTCTAATAGGATGAGTTGTTGGCACCAAATTGCATGGAACTGCTCATGTCTGAGCATAAGAGGTGGCGTGTCTGGGGCTCTGAGGTCAGTGGGGGGGAGTAGAGTGTGCCAGTGTTGGGTGTCCGGGAAGAGAATTCATCTCTCTGACCCTAAGTTTCTCTCCTGCCAGCTGGGACTTGCAGCAGTTCTGACCTTCCCAAGCACTGGAAGTGAGGAAGGAGGTTGACAGGGGAGGGCTCTTGGCACATGGAATTTCTGAGAAGCAATAAATCCAATAGCCCAGAAGCTGCGAATTAAGACCTAGGCCTGATAAGATCTTCCTGGCACCTGTAACAGACCCAGAGAAGACTGGACTTCCCCTCCCCAAAAAAGCTCCAGCCGGAGCAAAGTTCAGGAAAAGGATTTCAAAGACCATCCACCACTCTGGACACTACCCCTGACAACCACCTTAGCAATTCTTACCTAGGTAGAAGCCCCACATGGGGATAGCTTGAGAAAAACCCTGTAAAAGACACCTTGAACCAAGGAAGTGTGCACATATGCTGCCCAAGCCCAGCACTGCTTGAGCCCACAATATCACATGTGGGCCCAAGAGTATGTGTCACCCGTATCTTCCCTCGAGACGTGTGTTTTCATGCTTTCATATCTAATGCTAGGATGTGTGTGCTGGTGCTCTCCCCACCTTCGTAGAAACCTGTGTTCTCTCTTAAGCATGTTCCTCTCACTTTCTCTCCCTCCTTCCCCTTACTCAGAGCCTCCAAAATAAAATCTGCTCATCTCCTCCTAAAATTCTTCTGAGAGCCAAAGACAGGAACCTGCCAGGCTGGGTAAGGCTTAGTCCCTGGGGGTGTGGCAGACAGACATAAGCCCTCCCATGGGGGCCCACTGATTTCAGAAGGACTTAGTGACTAGTGCCTGACAGTTGATAAGCTGCCAGCCCCTTCCCAGCTCCTGGGATAATGTGCTCTCAAGCACACTGTGGGGTTTCAGATTTCTCACCAAGGAAACCTGACCTGAGAGGGTATAGACCCTTTCCTCCAAAGATCTAGACCTTTTTCTCCAAGAAGAGAAGGAAAGTGAGAAAGTGTGAATAACTTAGGAAACCATTGGAAACAAAACACAACACACACACACATGCACACACACACACACACACAACACAATACACAGCAGACCTTCCCCTTCCCTAGTTACCAAATATCAGCATTCTCCTCCTCCTCCTGCTGCTTTCCAAAGTGCCACCTTCGTTGGGACTGGAACTGACAGTGATTGCAGGGCCGCCTTCCCTCTTCCCTCTATCACAAACATCACAGGAACCAGAGGCTGCTGTTCGTTTCTCCCACGCATGAGCGAGTCAGGTACTTCCCCGAATCCGACATGCCATCACCATCTGACTGGGCCTGAGTTTCACTTGACCTACAGGGTTCATGAGCCCATTTCTCCACATGCCCTTAGAATTCAGGCTGGAGCAAAGAAACTGTTCATAGGAACTTGGGCTTCTCCAGAGGGAACAGAGCCCAACACACATCCCTATGGGAGAAGTTGGGTTGCAGGTGACGCCCAGCACATTCAGGGATGCGGCGGGACCCCAACATGGGGAATGCACACTTTGCCTCTGAAAGTTAGGTTTTATAAAGTTTTCCCAAACTTCCCCAGCTGAAGGCTGCCATGAAGGGGGCAAGCTTGGAGCTATTACTGGTCTCTGAGAGTCTTCGCTCAGCCTTTGTTTCTGCAGGAGTTTCACTGCTCAGAGCCTTGGACTTCTGCATCTTCAAGCCTCTCCCTTCCTTTGCAGTAGACCGGGCTTTGCCCAGTCTGCCTGCAGCAACAGGGTATCACCTGCATCTCCCCCTGGACACCTGCTTTGAATGGTATCTGTGACAAAGACTGTGTGAGTTGCCAGTTCAGAGGGCGATTTTCTTATTTCAAGAGCCCAGAAAGAGTTTGATCCTGGCCAGCAGAATCAGTCTGACAGCACACTGGGCAAGCCGCCCTAACGCTGACCTCTCTGCATGATATCGGGCAGGCTCAGAGTCTCAACATAGCTTGCGTACTCAGACCCCTTTAGAGACTGGGCGTCAGACAGCGCCCGTCAGCACTGGGAGAACAAACAGACCAACAATACACAGCATGTGGACACAGATGTGGGTCCAGTTCTGGTGTACTGGTGGGCTCTGTTCTATCCTGGAGCTGACCACACTGCCTGAAGGTCTGTCATTAAGGTCCAGGAGCTAATCCCAAACATTGGGTTTGCTGGCACCACACAGATGGGCATGGGCTCCAACCCCATGCCCTGCACGGCAGCAGAAGGCAGGGGGCCACCTCACTTTTGTATGTCCCTGAACTCTCTTCTCAGCGTATTCCTCTACTACCTGGTCACCCATTCTGCTGCCACTGGCTACTGCTCTCTCAGGGGGCAGCAAAACAGCATTTTCAGTTTGGGCCAATAAACCCATTTTGCGAAGATTGGCCATTCCCTGGTTTCCCCATGCCTGCATCTCCCCAGGCACGTGCATCCGAAGGTGTGGGGGGGGGAGCGAACCCCTTCCCGGGCCTCTGTTCCTAGATTGTAGCTCTTTAGACTCTGATCAACTTTCTTCACCCCTCAGCCCAGTGCTGATTTATTCACCATTTGTGAGCAATGATTCAGCTTTAATGTGACCCAACGTAATTATTTTGTTGGTAAAACAGACTCGGAGAGTCTATAAAACTTTGAAACAGAATCCCATTTCTGCCCTTACTCCCTTTCCTCATTCCCCAACACAGCACAGAGAGAGAGAGAGAGAGAGAGAGAGAGAGAGAGAGAGAGAGAGAATTCCTGAGCTGCCTGAGGGACTATCTCTCGAGGTCTGCCTTCTGTGAACATTGGACTTTTTTTTGACGTACACTAAGTGTCTAATGTCCTGGCATTTTCGGGCAGGTGGTGAGCACAAGGCTCAGGGCAGCTGACCTGCTCTGCCAGATTTGTTTTCACTCCTTCCTTGGCCCTGCCAGTGACCTTGACAGAGTACTTACCACCTTACAGTTTTGTTTGGTGTGGTTTGAGCCTTGCCGTTGTGGTGCTCTACCACCTACCACACAGGACTGAAACCCCTGTGTCTGTCTCTCTGTGTAACCCGTTTCACCCAGAATGGTCCCCTCTAGGTCCCTCAGTCCCAAGCCCATCCAAAAGCCCTAAGTGGTGTAAGAGGTCTGTCTCCCTGAGGCAGGGATGGGCCAGGACCACTGTTCTTATACTCTCTGGCCTCAAATCTGTTTGAGGCCAGAGAATATAATAATCTCTGATTGGCTGCCTCAGCTTCTCCGGGAAGCAGGTGTTGGCTACCCCATCCCTGACTTGTCATTGTCGTTGATGACTTCCCGTACCTGCTCCCTGCATAGAATCAGCTCCTGGTGAAGCTGGGAACCCATCCCTTGGTATCTGTCTTGCATCCCAGGCCTTTCCCTCTGCCTTTGAACCCCTATATGGAGTCCTTTCTTGCCTCCCAGGCTTCCAGAAACCAAAGATCCCTTTTGCCAGCTAAGAATCCACATCACCCCAAGGGAGGTTGTCATTTTTGTGTGCAAGGATCAAGAAAGCAGAAAAGAGCAAAGCTATGAGGTGACTCCAACATTTCCTCAGAACAGATGCGCACGGGGGCCATGAGGGTCCTCAAAGGGAGCATGCACAGTGGTCCCCAGATCCGGGGAGCCCACATCCACCCCCTGCCAGCTTGCTTTTGGAGCTACCTCGCGTCATGTTTAGGGACGAGACTTTGGGGTTCTCCTCTTGGCCTCGCCTTTGGGCGAGGATGCCTGAGCAGAGCCCAGTGTGTGTGTGAAGTGCAGAGCCCCTGACAGCGGAATTTCTACTCAGCACCGAGGCAGGAGTGGAGGGTGCGGACAAGTGAGGTGTGGCATCTCTGCTGCCTGCAGGCACTGGCACATCAGCTGTGTACCAGCAACTGCACACATGTACACACACAGCCCGGACAACACGAACATGCGGCACACGGCACAGACATAAACACGTGGTGCACACTTGCAGTTATATGGTACATGCTTGCCGTCTGCTGTGCACACTTGCTCATTTTCCACCAGTTACCTCTCACTCATCCCCAAGCTCAAGACCCACCTCTTCAGGGACAATCGCTCAGCCTCTGTCCTGTGTCGCCTGCCCCGCCTGTGTCTGTCTCTTAGCATGCTTACCCTGAGATACCTGAGGATTGGTCTGTCTGTGGGGTGTGTGTTTCAAGTTCGTCAGCCTCACTAGAGGCAAGGAGTGACGGTTTATGTCCTGACCTGACATAAAAAGCCATGAGCTTCGTGAGGGACTGGTTGATTCACCCCCTAGAAGCTGCTGTGGGAGAGGTTCACTTGGGTTCATTCAAATGGAGAAGGAACTGGGAGTCCGGGAAGGAGACTAGAATTCCCCAGCAGACTATAAATAGCCCAGAGTGTCAGGCTGAAAACCCACCCCAGAGGAAGTGGCCAAGTGAGTGTGTGAATGTGTGTGTGTATGTGAGAGAGAGAGAGGGGAGAGACAGAGAGCAGAGACAGAGAGAGACAGAGAGTCACACTTGAGGAGACTGTGCCAGAAAGAACTCAGGTACCGGTCAGGAGGAGGATGATGTGAGATCCTTGGCTATGGGCTGGGAGGCGGAGCCTGGAAGCCCACATGGCCGTGCCCTGCTCTGACAACACTCACAAACTGCAATTCTGTTCTGGCAGGGAGGCCCTGGCCTTCCTGGTCCAAGGAGGGAGTCATTTACAGGACAGAGGGGAGCAGCAGCGGGGAAGGGAACGCCCTCCCTGACTCACCCCCCACCCTGTCTGGGATTGGCTGCTCTGATCCCAGCCCTCCCCCACTTCCTTTCTTCACCACTTTCTCTTCCTCTCAGCATGAGGCACCTGACAGGCCTGGGCAGTCCCACGTCTGGCTGTTCTGTGCCTCACACTCCCACACTCTCTCTTCGGCCTTTTGTGCTCAGAACCTCGCTTTCACCCGGGTGGTGAATTGTGAAGGTTCCGTTTCTCTTCCACTCTCAGGACGGTTGATTGAGAAACATAGCATGGGTCAGACCTGCTGGAAAGGCCTCAGATGCCTAGGGTGGTTGATTTTGAAATAATAATGTGGTTGTTGGGTGTTCTGAAACCCTCTGTGGCCACATTGCTCATGGGCCCCACATACAGTTCGGTGACTCCCTCGGGTTTTTTTTATTTTTTATTATACCACTGTGAGACATACAATTACAAAGGTGTTCATAATTGGTTCTTGGTAATACAGTATTCCAGCACCCATCCCTCCACCAGTGCCCCATTCCCACCATCAATGTACCCCACCCCCTCCCGCCTACCCCCAGCCTCAATAGCAGGTACCCCCTTTTCCTTTCTTTCTCTGTTTCTCTCTCTGTCTCTGCATCTCTCTCCCTCTTCTCTATACATTGCAGCAAGCTCTGCAGATATTTAGGATTTATCATTTAAGTCTCTTTATGTATATTCAATGGTGAGTTCTAATCTGACATTACCATTTCCTACACTTAGTAAAACACTGGTATATATTTATATCCCATTAATGAATGCGGTCATTTTATATCTGTCCCTTTCCTTTTGACTGATTTCACTCAGCATGATAGTCTCCATGGAAGTAAAGATAAACAAATGGGATTATATAAAATTGAAAAGCTTCTGTACCTTCCTGGGTTTTAAGAAGTGAGATTTGTGTGGGCTCGTGTCTCCTTGTCTCAGGTCAGTCCTTCAGCCCCTGCCTAGCCAACCCCAGTGCACTTCTTCAGTGAGACCCTTAAACTAATATTCTGCTTACCGGAACACTTCCCCCACTCCCTCTGCCTCCTGCGTTTACGCATGTGTGTGCTAGCACAGGTCAGTGACATGCACACTTATGTACAAGTAAGTGCATTATTTTATGTCTGTCCCTTTGCTCGTTAATAGTTTAGGATGGTGGGCAAAAGCAATAATACAGCGGTAGGGCACTTGTCCATTACACCGCTGACCTGGATTCAATCTCCAGTATCCCATAGAGTCCCCTGAACACCTCCAGAAGTGCCCCCTGCGTGCAGAACCAGGAGTAACCTCTGAACATCACTGGGTGTGGCCCCAAAACAAAGAAACAAAAAGGTTAGGATGGGTTTCTTTAGGATGTCTTCCTTTATAAGCACCATGTCACATTCCTAATTGGTAAACAGGTCATGCCTAGTAACTGATGGTGAATTGTGCAGGGTCGGTTTCACTTGCAGTCATAGGCGAGGCAATTGAGAGTCGCAGTGACAGGTTCTATGGGAGCTAAACTGGCAACAAGCTGGCAGGTTGGAAAATGGTAAATTCTTGCCCCCAAAGTGTCTGTCACGGCTGTTTGGCCACAGGAAGGAGCTTTAAAGTACAAGAGCATGCATTTAAGGTGCGTTAGTTTCAGTCTGACGAGGCTTTATGGTGGGGAGGAGGTTAGGGGTCACACCCAGCAGTGCTCAGGGTCTTATGACTCCTGGCTTTGTGCTCAGGGATCACTCCTGGAAGGCTCAGTGGGCACTGTGGGGTGCTAGGAATCCAGCCTGGGTTGACTGTCTGCAAAGCAAGCACCTCCCCACTGTGCTGCATCGGGTGCTGGTTCCTGGAAGCATACTCCTGTCTTACCTACAAACCAAACCAAGGGTTTCTGAGTAGGGCTTCACCTGTCCCGTGGGACTTTGCAGGGAAAGGACCAGACAGGGAGAGCTGTCCCTGCCCAGAGGAGCCTGTGTGGCTTAATGTTGAATTCAGGGTTGTGGACAAGCCTGTGAGCCTAGAGCCTGTGTCCCCTGACCCTCCCCTCTCTCCCCACCGTGTTTCTCCCCAGAGCTCCACTGGTGACCCCATGGCCCTCTCTGCAGACTCATCCTGGCCCCGCTGGCGGTGGCGTGTGGGCAGTGGCCTCTGTCAGGCTCCATCGGAAACTGCTCCTCTGCTGGGCCCACACAGGGCCAGGCCAAGCCCCAGCCTGAGGCAGCAGCGGCTGGTGTTCCCCAACAACCAGGTCTTCCACCAGGACTGGGAAAAGACCTCCAGGAGCTACCCCGCAACAGAATCTGCACCACCAAGTACACACTGCTCAGCTTCCTGCCACGGAACCTCCTGGAGCAGTGTCACAGGTACTGACCAGACTGCTACAGAACCAGCCCCCTTCCCTTTCCTGAGGCCTGCAGCGAGGGGCCGGGGTTGTGACACCCGGTCCCTTAAGCCATTCTCTCAAGTGCCTGTGGGGTCTGCTCTGTACCAGGCCAGGCGTGGCGTGCTTGTAATGTGTGAGGAAAGAAGAGTGTAGACACTGGGGAGAAACCCACCTTTAGCGTTCAGTGACATAATGGAGAAAAAATTCTAGCCACTCAGCCATTCTCCCTTACAGAGAGAGCACCCTGGCATGGCTTGCTTGGGAAGTCAGGGAAGAGACCCAAAGGAAGGGATGCTTGAGCTCTATTAGGGAAGATGACAAGAAGAAGGTGGGTCCCTTAGTAGAACACTACACTTCACAGCAATTCCTATAAGCTCTCCCTTCCCAAGCTATGAAGGTGTTCTTTCTAGACCCTTCCATAGTGTTCCAGCCTTGATCCTGTGGCCTGTTGACAAGATTCCTTGACTGTGAGCAGTGCTCACCCCAGGAGACAGCATGGCCCCCTAGGAGGCTACACAACTAGTGAACAATGGGAGCCAAGTTTGAATCTCAAAAAGAGATTTGGCCTCAAAGCCCTTCCCTGTGCCATCGGGTCCAGTGTTGTCTATGTGTTGGTCTGGGCTGGCAGCAGCAAGGGGATAAATCAGACAGCTCCTGATTCAACTCCAAGGTTTAGCTCACAGCTTGCTTGTCCCTTGCAGATGGGCAAACCTCTATTTCCTCTTCTTGGTGATGCTGAACTGGGTGCCGGCACTGGAGGTGTTCCACCGGAAATCACCATGGTGCCACTAGCCCTTGTCCTGTCCATCATCATGGTCAAGGATGGCCTGGAGGACTTCCGGAGATACTGCTTCGACCAGAAGATCAACTGCGCCAGCATCTGGGTGCACGAAAGGTAAGGCGACCTGCCGCACACCGCCACCCCCACCCCAGTCCACTTCCTCTCCAGTGAGACCTCATGCCAGCCCACCATATTTTCCATGCACTTGCTCTCCTCACACTCCAGTTCCTGAGGTTCATGCCGCTCCCTGCTCTCCCACCCCTGTTTTCCCACCCCAGTGAGTCAGAATGTCTGATGGCAGCATTGGGTCTGCCATCCTGGGAAAGAGAACCACCTGGGCTTTCTCGTGGCCACTCCCCCCAGCATGACACTGAACATCTCCACATTTACTCCCCATGGGGAAGTGTGTGGGAAGTGGGGTTCAGGAGAGCCACCAGCCAGCCCAGAACATCCTCGGTGCTGAGATGCCAAAAGATTCGTGCAGCTGGGGTGAACCCTCTGGGTGAGGAAGCGCGCACAAGGCTGTTAACTCACAAGAGGGCTGAAACCCTCTGGATGGCTGGACACCACTGACAGGGGCAGATCTTTAGAGAAGAGGTCATGTTACGCCAAACAGGGAGTGGACACTGTCCACATGCCGACATTCCAACCGGTAGGTTTTAGGACCCAGAGCCGACTGGCCTGCCCCATGGAGAGGAAGATACTGTGGGTGGCCTCTGCATTCCAACAGGTGGAGCCTCCCCTGTAGAAGGAAGTGGCCCTGGCGGAGCAGGCGCACACCTGTTCCCTGCCAACTCTTTCCTTGTCCCTTTGCTCCCTGGTGTTTGACTCCAAGTGTGTCCAAAGGACAAGACTTGGAGACCACTGAAATGACCGTCTGTGCTGGATACAGTAGAGGCAGGCTGGCCGCTGAGCCGTGGCACTGATCCATGAGCCCAGTTGTCATGATCTGGGGCTTCAAGGGTCCAGGCTGAGCAGAGATGAGGCGGCAAAGGAAGCCCAAGTATCAGAGGCAAGAAGACTCGCCGGGTGATAGTCTCCAACTTGCCCTTCGAGGGGTTGCCCCACCAAGAGAACCCCAACAGACGCTACCGTGGGAACCACGTGCGGACCTGCAAGTACACGCTGCTCTCCTTCCTGCCCAAGAACCTCTTCGAACAGCTGCACCGCTTTGCCAATTTCTACTTTGTGGGCATCGTTGTGCTCAATTTCGTGCCTGTGATCAATGCCTTCCAACCCGAGGTGGGCACCATCCCGCTCTGCCTCATCCTGGGGGTCACCGCCATCAAAGATGCTTGGGAAGACTTGCGGCGCTACAGATCGGACAAAGAGGTCAACAGCCAGGTGTGCGTGCTTTACAGCAGGTACAGCTTCACCCGGGCTGGGGCGGGGGGGGAGGGGGTTGTGTCAATCCATCCCAGTCGCCAGCCAGAGAAGGGACAGAGCAAGGGGGTCGCAAGATGTTTTCTCAATGAAGCCAACCAGTTCATCACCCTGTGGATTAAGGTCTGTACCTAAATGTCAAAAACCAAAAGGGAAGTGTGAGACTGTTGTCTCTGAAAAAAGGAGGGTAGCGTAGGTGGCATTATTTCCCTGCTGTTTCCGATGAGGGCAGCCCTGGGCTCTGCCTCCTTCTCTCACTGGGGACCTCTGCCAGCCTCCTCTGTCCTGCATAAAATCCGGGACCTCCCCAAAGCCATGAGGATCACAGGGGACAATGCTCACAGAACACAGGCTTATCCCAAACGTGTGTGCATTCAGTGAGCTAGTAGCGACAGAGATACCACTGTCCCCTGCCTTCCTAGCTCCTTTTCTCAAAGGAAAAGTCTTAAAATAAACACAACAGGCTGCCCAGCTGAGGAAGCTGCTCTCTGTCTCAGTGTTCTTCTAAACTTACTGAAACTTGGAACAATTCCTTAGTTCATACTTACATTTCAACTGGACGTCTGCTTTTCAGCAAACTAACTGATGTGATAACTGAGTAAAACAAAGGAAACACAAAAAGAAATGCAGTGTTGGGGGCAGATGGGCAGGCTCGTGTGTTTACTCACTCAAGTCACTCACCTCCAGCTGGTTACCGGGTGAGCATTGAGGCCCAGCCTTGCCAGGTTGTGTGGATTTCATTCAGGAACTGGAGGATAATGGTTGACCTGGAAATACTCTGATTTTAAAATGTTTCTAGGGGCCGGAGCGATAGCCCAGCGGGTAGGGTGTTTGCCTTGCACGCGGCCAGCCCATGCTGGCCTGGGTTTGATCCCCGGCATCCCATATGGTCCCCCGAGCACCGCCAAGAGTAATTCCTGAGTGCAGAGCCAGGAGTAACCCCTGAGCATTACCAGGTGTGACCCAAAAAAGAAAAAATAAAATAAAATAAAATGTTTCTAGCTGACAGAAATTTCTCAAACCTTCCGAACCATTTGATCTAAAGTTCTGGCCATCATTGTGGGTCCCTTAATTTGTAACCTTTGCTTTGTAACATTCTGGGGACTTGGAATCTTCCTTTGTAAGAAAATTGATAGACTATTCTTTCTGAGTTTTGTCTCTTGTGAGGACTCCTCTCTACACAGGGAGAAATAGGTAGTAAGAAACTCAGAGCAAGAATGAGGTCCTGGGAGACAGGAAGCTTCTCCCCAGGCCAGATCTGTGACTAATTATTAAAGGTTGTTAAAGAAAAATCATTTAAATCTTTTTCCACCTCTGTCAGATGTAAGAGGCAGACCAGAGCTTAGACCGTAAGATGTTCTAGGAAAGAACAGCACAGGTTAACCTGGAAGATACTGACCTCTGGCTGCATCAGTTTTGATCAACTGTGGGCCACTTTACTGGGTGGCCCCAGTCCAGTAAGTTGCACTTTAGTGCTGAGGTCTGTGATAGGCTACACCACCTCAGCCACTGACGATCAAACAGTGATAAATCCACTGAATGACCCGTGTTTTATAACAGATTCTGTCTGTAGTACATCCTTTGTGCTTCTCTTAAGTGTAATAATGCATGTTTGTTAGCCATGTGTATTCTTATCATAAAGCTTCTAGAGGATTCCAGATCTAGCTTTATTTAGCTTAGTTTGAGATGTGTTCTCCCTTGCACACACTACCCAGTCCATCCTTTAGAAAGAGATTGTAGCAGGAGACACGAGACCTTGCTGACTTGTGTCTATGCAGACATTCGGAGGCATACAGTGATCCAGCCCACTCTCAGCCCAACACTCGGTCATTTTTACACTCAGATGATGAAATGACTGCAGCAGCTCCAGGCCTCCAGTCACGAAGGGAGAGAGAAAGGTACTCCTGTGCAGAGATGGGATTTTGCTAAGTAGGTTTATAACACAACCTCAGAACCCCAGCTTCCTTAAAAGCATGGGGAGTTACCCAGGGAAGCACACCTGTTGGGACAGCAGCGCACCTGTTGAGGACGTGTCATAGTTAGCCTTAAAGTCAGTCCAACTCTGAAGTGGACAGTGGCTCTGGAGGATCTGAGAGCAGGAAGCTAGACTGTGTTACACCTTGACTGCAGGTGATGCAAGCCATACTACATGACTGGTACACACAGAGTCGAAGATTGAAGAGGACATCTTGTAACTGTTGCTTTTCTCCCCATATAAAAATCTTCTATCTCAGGCACTGATTCCCTCTGTTTTGTCTCAGACTCATGCATCTGAGACGCTGGCATCTGTTTTTTTTTTTATTTTTCGGTCACAACCAGCAATGCTGCTGCCTCTGCACTCAGAAATTACTCCTGGGGGTGCTCGAGGGACCATATGGAATGCCAGGTATCGAACCCGGGTTGTCCACATGCAAGGCAAATGTGCTCCCCTGCTGAACTATTGCTCCAGCCCCCACTGGCATCTTTTTATTCCTACCCATCCCTACCCCCGTGCAGTAGAGCACAAGGGCCCTCTGAGTTTTTGCTCCACTTAATTGCACACATTATCCAGCCTGGACTTGTTTGTACAGTGTGAGAGTCTTTCTGCAGATGGCAGAAGACTTGTTAACAGAATTACAATCCTGTTAGAGCATTTTCTTTTAATATAGCAACTGTGCTTGTGGTCTAAAGGTGACCCATTAATCAGATTTATAGAATGACTTCAAGGAGAGAATTAGTTTCAGAGTTGTATTAGCTGACTTTCTCCCCGGGCTCAGTTAAATGAATCCAGAAACCAGACCCAGCAAGAGATTTGTAGTTTTCCACCCAGCTCAGTCAATTTTCATCTGTTGTCAGAAAGTGAAAGCAGGCGCACAGGCGGAGGCTTCTGGAAGGGTTTGTGTCTGACCCTGTTGCAGTGAGCAAAGGCCCCCATGTTTCCGCTGAGCAGCCGAGCACTCACTTTGCCAAGCATGGTCTATTGAGCAAATGGTAACTTGGAACCCCATGGGCATGTGGCCCTGTAGGGCCTGTGGTGTGTAACCACCGTGGCACCCTGTGTCCTCTCACTGCAAGTGTGTGTGCCCGTGGGCACGTTCCTGCCACAGAGGCCTGACTGTAGACCAAGGTCAGCCCCAGGGAAGAGACACAGTCTTGGGGGCTGTGTCAGGATCTGCCCAGACAGAGCCACACACTTCTGCTCCTGTCAGCTCAGGCCATGCTCAGGGGCCTCATGTTGGGGTCCAGAGGCCATGGTGGAAACTATCAGAGATGGAGATGAACAGCTTAGAGTCCACATCAAACTTATGCCTTCCTGCACCCTGAACTCAGCAAGGCCGGGGGTAGCACCCGCGTTCAGAAAACCCCAGCATTCAGAGGGCACCGATGTCCTTGTTCCCCACCCATCTTCCAGCCCCATGGTGAACCTGGTGCTGAGGGAGACCCTGCAGCTCCTGGGCTTCTGCTCCCAATAGAGCGCCCATCTTGGGGAAAACTGCGAGGAGAGGGCCTGGATTTCCGACGAGGACTGACACTGGGACACTGCATGGCCCCCGAGGGAGCCACCCCACCAACCTCGTCTGTATACAGTGTGCATGGCGCAAAGCATAGGGGTACGAGTGGGGCTGTGGACAGTGCTGCTTGTCTTCCCAGGGCCAAAGAAGGGTGCACCTTGCCACGCCAGATCCAAGTCCCGGCGCTCCTTTTCTTTGCTAAGGGCCGATGTTCTGGAGCCAAGTGTTGGTGCGAGAAAAAAGATTTCTTAGGTGGTCAGAGAGAAGATGGATTTGTGCCCACCTTGCTCTCTGACTAGGGCAGGGGGTTTACCTAAGGCTGCAGAGGGGAGTAATTGGGCAGGAGACTGTGGGGATGCCTTGGCTTCAGGAGTCTTTTCAGAGGGGCCAGTACCATATTGCACGTGCAGAATTTTAAGACTTTAAGAGAAGAACACATTTTAAAGAGACTTTTTAAAAGGTGACTGTTTTTAGGAGGAAGGGGCACACCTGAAAGCGCTCAGGAGACACTCCTGAAGTCTGTTCAGGAATCACTTCTGGTGGAGTGTTGGGGATAAAACCAGGATCAGGGGCAGGAGCGATAGTCCAGTGGGTAGGGCATTTGCCTTGCATGCAGCCGACCCAAGTTCGATCCCTGGCATCCCATATGGTCCCCTGAGCACTGCCAGGAGTAATTCCTGAGCGCAGAGCCAGGAGTAACCCCCTGAGTATCGCTGGGTGTGACCCCCAAAAAAAAAAAACCAGGATCAGCTGTGTGGAAGGCAAGAACCCTACCAGTCAGCTGTCTGCTCTCTCTCGGGTCCTTACACACAGCTTCTGTCTCCATGTTTTGTCGCTCTGTAATTCTGTGATTCTGTGATTCAGTGGCTCTGTAGTTTTGTAGCCCTGTGGCTCTGCCATTCGGTGGCTCTGCCATTCGGTGGCTCTGTAGTTCTGTGGCCCTGTAATTATTTGGCTCTGTGGTTCTGTGTCTCTGTGGTCTGTGCCTCTGTGGCTCTGTAGTTCTGTGGCTCTGTGGTTCTATGCCCTGTGGTTCTATGCCCTGTGGCTCTGTAGTTCTGTGGCTCTGTGACTCTGTAGTTCTGTGGTTCTGTGCCTCTGTGGCTCTATAGTTTTGTGACTCTATAGATCTGTGTCTCTGTGGTTCTGTGCCTCTGGCTCTGTAGTTCTGTGACTCTGTAGTTCTATAACTCTGTGACTGTCCATATTTAAATAGATGCCTTTCTCGCCTGAGCCCCACTGGCACCACGTGCCTGGGCACTCATAGGGGTGATGCCATTGGGTAGGGTAACACCAAGGAACCCCTTAGGCCCCAGTCTCCGCCCAGTATCACTTGAGAAATTTTTTAAAGATGATTTCTTTTTGAACTATGGTCAGCTCATCTCTCTGGATACATAAATCTGTCCCACAAAGCCCAGCACAGTTCAGGTCCTCTGGCACCGTGCATATCCCTAGTCAATACTGAGCCCCAGGGCCATTCCCCCAGGCCCAACATACTGAGGGCTGGGCTCTCCACATGGCAGGAGCATGTTAGGGGGCACACAGTTGCACAAACCCTTGTGGCTCAGTGTGCCAACTACAGTGCAGTGCCCAAAGCCACCTGCATATGGCAGGAGCCCCTGCGAGTCTCTGCCCCCCAGTTCTGGGCCCATACCCAGTTGATCACCTCCTGCCAAATGCTATTTTGGTTTCAGTATTGGCTCTGCTGCCCAAGAGGGAAACAGCTCCACAGGGCACTGTGGGGCAAGGCCACAGCTGGTTGGGGGCAGCCCTGGGTTTTCAGCAAGGAAAGTGGCTGGTTCAGGGCAGCCTAGAGCCCTGTGGGCCAGCAGGATGCCCAAGGAAGTGGGGAAGGGGGTGGTGCTCTCCATGCTTGACCCCCCACATGCAACTGTCAGCTGCAGGCAATGGTGAGGAGGGTGCCCAACTCAGAGGCACTGAGAGAAAATGCAAGTGGGCTGCCCCAGTGCTGGATGGGCTGGAAACAGCAGGCCACACTGATGGTCATTTGGCTTTGGGATGTGATGGATCAGGGAGACTCAGCGAGACTCAAGCCTCGCTGTCACCCATTACCACACATGCATCACAGGTTTGGTCTCTGCTGGTTCCAACATTAAATTTTTTTTTACATTTGTTTCTTTGCAGTTTTTGTTCTTGTGGGCCCGGTGGCAGAAATACAATATTGTTACCATGTATATGTGGAGCTGGGGTCCTCTCTTCCCCCCCACAGCACCCTCAGTTCACAGCCCTCGTGAGCATCTCTCAGGCAACAGTCTAATCCCAAGCTTTTTGTGCCTTTACACTCACTCAGCAAGCAAATGAGATCAGTGTTAGTCTTCCTCTGACTCACTTCACACTACATCGCTTCCTCCCATTCATTCCAGTTGCAGCCTGAGGCAAGATTCTGACTTTTCTCAGGGCTGCATAATATTCCATTGGGTCTGCAGACCTCAATTGTTTCTATCCTTTATTTTGGGGAAGGGAGGGTCATAATCAGGTGCTTCTTGAGACTGCTCGGAAGTGTCCATCTTGAAAGGCATGCATACATCTGAAGAAACTATAATACAAGAGGCCTGAAAGGACCAGGCTGGTCTCCCACTGCAGCCAGTGCTCGACCCAAAACACACATTGAAGGGTAGCGGGGATGACCCCCACGCCTCTGCATGGCCATCTAGGGTGGGGGGGTTCTCCCGCAGGGATCTTTTCTCTGCTTCCTGGAGCTCCAGAAGTTCGGCATGATGCCCCGTCTCTGCCTCACCCCAGGAAAGAGCACTGCTACGTGCGCAAGCGCTGGGAAGATGTGCGAGTGGGCGACTTCCTGCAGCTGCAGTGCAACGAGATTGTCCCAGCCGACACCCTCTTGCTCTGTTCCTCTGACCCTGGCGGCCTCTGCCACCTGGAGACCTCCAACCTGGATGGGGAGACCAACCTCAAGCAGCGGCGCGGTGGAGGGCGTCGCCTGGCAGGTCAGGAGGGTACCTGTGTGCTTGGATGGGGACCGCAGAGGGACAGTTCCTCCGAGGAGACAGGGGGCTGGAGCCAAGCCCGAGCATGTGGCCCACTTCCTGTGTCGGGAAATGGTGGCCCAGGGGACCCACCCGCTGTCCTGGGTGCCTCCTTCCCTGTCCCTACCATCGTCCTCCCTTTCAGAATCTTCTCTGGTGCTCCTCTGCGGCCAGCATGAATGGTTGCTGTTCTGTGTCTGCAGGTCTTGCCTTCTCCAGAGAACAGGAAGCTCTTTGCAGTCAGGGAGGAATCACTAGGGGCCGGGAGGGGTCCCTGAAACATGCCTCCTCCGCCCACTGGGGTGTGGGCCCAAGGTGTGACTGATTACAGAGGTTCTCCTGTCAACTCACAGACAGACACAGCCTAAAACGGGGCTGTTGTCTCAAGACAAAGGGAGTTCTTGAGCAGCGAGGTCCCAGGAGAGCCCCTCAGGGGAGGATGGCCACCTGGGTGAGCCTCTGGCTTCTGCAGTATAGGAGCATGGAGTGATCTCCAAGAAATCCTCTAGAAAACACCCCTGTCGCCTCATCCACCCTCTGCTGTGCTGGCCTCTGAGCCCTTTTTTCAGCAAAACAGTGTCTGTGCCCTACAGAAACACATAGTTTCCAGGGGCCCAAGGGGCAGTTAGTCTCATGTGTCTCAGGATTCAAACTAGGCCTGGCCAGTGTTTCTGTGGTGCAGGCTCTGCAATGGTATCGAAGGCGAGCTTTCAGTGCCAGCCCTGCACCCCATCCTGGGGGCTGCAGAGGCTGCTGGGACTGCAGATAGCCATGCAGCCTTCTGCGCAGCAGGTGGGACAGACAGCCTGAGAGCCGAGACCAAACCAACGGTTTTCTCTTCACTGGCCTTCTCCCACCTGCAGCTTCAGGAAGGGTTTACACGACGGCGCTGGGGACATGATACCTGACAGCAAGCGGATGCTGCTCATTTGGGGAGCAGAGCAGTTCCCTAGGCCACTGCATCAGAGACGGAGGCGAAACCTCTTCCTGGTTACCTCCAAAAGCTGCTAAAGCCCAGGTTCTGCTGAGGGGCCATGTCCAGTCATGTCCCCATGCCAGCCAGATAATGCTGAGAAGGCAGCACCCGTCAGTACCTTCAGCATGACTAAGGGACATTCAGGAAGTGGAGGGTCCCAGACCTACCCTGGACTGAACCCAAATCTGCAGGTTAAGGGGCCAGGACGATAGTACAGTAGATACAGTACAGTTAGTACAAGACATTTGCCTTGCATGCAGCAGACCTGAGTTTGATTCCCCAGCACCTCATATTGGCCCCCTAAGTCTGCCAGGAGTAAGGCCTGAGCACCACTACCTGTGACCCCTCCAAAAACAAACAAACAGCAAATCTGCAGGGTAAAATTCCCCAGGTCCCGCCCAGATAGCACAGAGTAAGGACCTGCCTAAGGTCAATTTGACTTTAATCCCTGGTCCCTGTTGATTTCCCGGGCACCACCAGGAATGATCCCTGAGCACAGAGCCAGGAGGAAGCCCTGGGCACCCCTGGGTAATGCCAGTGAACCCATGACAAATGGATCATGGTGCTTATCAGTTTATGGCCCCGGATAAAAGGTTCTTAATTGGCTTTCACTTGAACTCTCTTCCATTTCACCCAGGGCAAGGGCCTCTGAGTCCTCCCCAAGCAGTGGCCTGTGTGTGCTGCTGTTGTGTCTTTAAGCAGAGGTTGTTGCCCGGGACCAGGTGCGGGGTGTGGGGGGTCACTTATCACTCACAGTTGGAGAGGAGTGGGTGCGTGCCAAAGAGCAGACAGTCTGTGAGCAGGTATTCGTCCTGTTGGAGATGGGCGTCTCCAACAGAAAGCTTATTTCTGGTTAAAAGGTTAAAAAAAAAAAAAAAATATCCATTTCTGGATAAGAAAACCCCCCCCATCCCCCACTTTCCATTCTTTTTGGGGAATTCAGGGAGTTGGAAAGTGCCTCATGAGTCTGCAGAACCCAGGTTATGCTCATTTTAAGCAGTTTATCTGCCCAAATGACACGCCTTGGGGAAGGTCCCACAGAGCTCCCAGGAGAAGCCTGACCTCCATGTGACCAGCTCCCCTGAGTGAGGCTGGTATCGGGTCTGCGGGTTGCTGTGGTCTGTAATAGGCATGTGGGTCCCTAGGTTGCATGGAGGGGACAATATGCGAGAACTGTTGAGCTCGGCAGTGACCATCTCAGAATTGTCCAGCAGGCATATGGGGCACCAGGGCCAGCCTCACAGCAGGACACAGCTGGGCTCTCTTGGGCTGTACTAACTCAGCCAAATCCATGCAATCTGCACCTCACCAGCGGGAACTCACAATGGACTGGCACTGCTGTTCCAAAAGCAGCCAGGGGCCCTGGCTAAGCGCAGCAGGACCAAATGAGAGAGGCTGGAAGGGGGCAGGGGGCATGGCAGGCTTCACAGGGACAAGGAATAGCTGAGTCCCCAGGCTCAGACTAGACGCTTCTGCTTGCCTCTTCTCTACTCTGGCACCTGCCTCTCCTTCCCGAGTCAGGTACTCAGAGCCCTACAGCAGGTGAGCCCAGGGTCACCTAACCCTGGAGTTGGGACAGTGAGGCTGGCAGCCCAGAAAGGAGCATATCCCAGAAGGCAGTGGAGGCGCCACTTTCGAGGTATAATGGAAGGTGGGGGTGGGGCTACAGAGTGAGTAGTGGGGGTCAGCTGTTGGAGATGAGTCCTCACTCTCCTGAGTCTACCTCAAGTCCATTTGTGAAGAATACTGGGAAGTTAGCCTGGAAAGAGTCGCTATCAGTGCCAGGACCGGCCCAGCCACTGGGCCCTCTCTCAGTCTCTTTGCTTCCACCTTGGCCTCCCCATGGTTCATGGGTGATGCTGCTGGCTGGAGGCTTAAGCCCGAGGCACCCACGCCCCAAAAAAACCTGGTCAGTTCGGTTGAATTTCTCAGAAATGCCATGGGCATCCCCAGGGGAGCACAGCCTATGTGGCCATTGTGATAGATTTGTGTCCATGCCTCTCCCTGTCCTCTCTCCCTGCCAGCGTAGCCCCTACACTTGGGTACTGACCAAGCACCTGCTTCGATGAACCAAACTGCTGGTGCACTAATAAATGGAGGAGCAAGTCTAGTCTGAGTTTGGAACTCTGGGCCTTTGTTTTCTTTCTGATTAGTCCCGTTGAAGAATGCCCTAGATATGAATCGGGAGAATACGGATCCAGACAATAATGAGATAACACAAGGATGGCATCCATCAAACAGCTGGTGTTGGTGGGAGGCAGGGGAAGGAACTCATTCACTGCTGGTGGTGATGTTGTGTGGGTTAGCCGTGTGGAAAGCAGCACTGTGATGTCTCCAAAGAAGGAAGCACAGAGCTCCCTGTGTGTGACCCAGAGAACCCATGGTTTGGGGAATCTATCCCCCTGTCCCCCGTTCCCAAGATACAAATGCTTGAATCCAGAAAGATATCAACAGTGATGAGAACAGTAGCCAGGTCATGGAAGCAGCCCTCATGTCCCAGGATGGACGGACGGACAAGTTATGGCCTGTGTACACAGTGGGCTACTCTGCAGCCACACAAAAGCAGTCGTGTTGCATTCCTGTGACCCAGCCCATCACCGTGTCCTTGTGGTTTCCTGTCTCTCCTAGGGGGTTCACCTGGACCCAGAAAGCTTCTGCGACACCATCGTGTGTGAGAAACCCAACCACCACCTCACCAAGTTCAGGGGTTACTTGTGAGTATCCGGTGTCTGCCCCTAACTGGTGAAAACCCCCATAGATAGAAAATACCTTTTTCTCACTTGATTTTCATTGTGGGCACTATGGCTGTAAATGGGAGAACTTCCTGTACAGAAGATTCCAGAACCAGGGAGTGTCCCTTACATGGAGCATGCCCAGGGTGTCCCCTGCCCACCACTATTGTCCTGGTGTGTCTTCTCATGCCCCTTGACAGCCTGGATGGCCAAGCCTCTAGAGCTGAGGAAGTTTGTTTTTTTTCCATTGTGTGCAGGTCCTAGATAAACAAGACCTCAAGAAGCTGGCAGGGAATTTCTTTTTTTTTTCCATGTGAGGCAGTTAATTAACTTTTTAGGATAAAACTCACTATTGGATTTTTGGGTGTTTTTAGTACTCTGATGAAATCACATGAAAATTAAAACCCCACTGTGACTTAAGGGCTGGACAGGATGACTTCATGGAGTGTGTAGATAAGAGCAGGGCTCTGGAAGTTGGACACCTCTGGGCTTCCGACCAGGGTCTGTCACCTGCAGCCCAAGGACAATTAATGAACCTCTCTGGGCCCTTGGCTTCCACATCTGCAAAGTCAAGATTATACTATCTGCCTCAGAAGCGTGTACTTAGGATGTAGCAGAAGCCTGAGCAGGCGGCGTGGCAGCTATTGCATGTTGACACTCCACTGCAATTTGCTGGGCACTTTCCTGCAGACTCAGCCTGGGCAGACGGGTGGCACCAGGAGCTTTTCTTTGCCACCATCCATCAAGAAAGGTGCTTTACTGCTGGGGGACTCAGAGCTGCTCTACTGGCAGAATGTCATTCCAGGGCCTCTTCCCATGACAACTGCCTGGACATACACACACGCATACTCACACACATACACATGCACACACTCACACATGCACTCACACGTGTGCACACACATATACCTACACATACACACAAACATGCACATATCACGACACACATGCATATACACACACATATAAGCACACACTACATACCTACACGCATGCACACACATACACATTATTGCATACACATTGGCATACACACACAATGCACAAAGGCACAATCACACTGACACACTCGCACACACATACATGTACACACACACACACACACACACACACAGGGGACCAAGTCCTCTTCCTGCTAGAGGCAGGGGCAGAGCCAGTGATTTGCAGAACTCCACTGATGTGGAACTCACTTGATTTTCATTGTGGGCACTATTGCTTTCAGTGCTCCTGGGTCCCTGAGGCCCTGTGGCCCCGTGCATCTGGTCCCAGGAAAGCCCCTCCCGCTCCCTTCCAAGGGCAAGGTGGACTCAGGCAGAAGGTAGATCCCAGACCCTGGAAGTATCAGGAGGACAGTCACCCTGCAGCCATTCTGCCACCCTCTCTGGCCTTGTTCAGTGGCTGCGGGAGCAGGGTACTCCCAGGGGGCTAATGAGCCAGGCAAGTGGATGGTGCCTCTCAGAACCTGAGCTGAGAAATGAGCCACTGACACTCTTTCAGAGGGGCAGAGGCTTTAGCTGAATTCTCTCTCTCACCCCCATGCAGACCTAGTTAAACTACCCCCAAAACCCCAAAGAAAGGCCCAGGAAGGGTGAAGGGCTGAGGACTATGGGAAGTGCCCAGCGGCTCCCCCTGTGGTCCCCAGGCTGAGATTGGAGCCCAGGATAAAGGAGTGTGCCCTGGAGGAAACCAGCCCCCACCTCTCTCCCAGGTGCACCCTGAATCCCAAGGTGAGGGTCAGGTTCCGAGTCCCTGAAGGTGGAGCAGAGAGAAAGGGGTCACTTACCTCTGGTGGCCCCAGCGCTACCCCATGGTAGTGTAGCGGGGCCCCAACTGCCCAGCGTCTCTCCCTCCCCAGGGAGCACCCGGACCAGACTCGGACGGGCTTCGGCAGTGAGAGCCTTCTACTGCGCGGCTGCACCATCCGCAACACCAAGGTGGCTGTTGGTATTGTTGTCTACGCGGGTGAGTGTCACTGTCTTCTGTGCAGGCCAGCATCCCTTTGCCCCCTTGCTCCATCCGCTCTAAGTGCAGTTCCCAGAGGTGGGGTGGGGAGGTGCAGAGGTCTAAGACTTCCCATTTCTCCATGGGACGTTCAAGGCTGGGATGGGAAGTGGAAGGGAGAAAGATCCAGAACCCAGCCAGTGGGCCAGGGCCATCATGGGGTCCGGAAGACTGGCCTCCATATCCACCGCCCCATGGGGTTAGTGCTTATGTCCCAGGACCACCAGCTAGTTTTTTTTACCCCCATGTGGTGCTGGGAGCAGAACCCGGGCTTTACCAGGTGGGTACTTGAACTGAACTGTCCCACTAGACCCCCAGCCCTGCTATTTGTTTCCTGATGTCCTTGTGCCCGAATGCACCCCACCCCTCTCCCAGAAGGTGCCTTGGTGCAGTTGAGAAAGAGCAGCCCTTCCTCAAAACCAATCATTTTGTTAACCGGAAGTATACCATATTAGACCTCTGTGTCCATGTCAGGTGCAAGGTGAGAGGTCACCTTGACAGCTGTGCAGTGTACAGCCCAGATGCCTTAAGAATTGTGCAGTGTGCAACCTGGGCACCTCCAGAATTGTTCAGTGTGACTAGCACACCTCTAGAATTGCTTGGTGCACAGCCTGGCGCCCTAGCACTGTGCCATGTGCAAACTCTGACTGTTTCAGTCCCACCCCACCCCCACCCCACAGCATCTGGCATGTCAATGGGGCCCAGCAGCCTGCTCCATGAGCATCAGGGCTCATCAGCTTGTTCTGTGAGCATCAGGGGCCCAGCAGCCTGCTCCATGACTGCTCCAGCCTCTCTCATGACTGCTGCAGACATGTTAGAGGACAGAGCCTCCCTTTGTCTGTGTGTTCCTGGAGAGCAGAGTCAGCCCCAGGTGTGAGCAGACATTGCAGGAGAGACTGACTCTAGTGTCCCGTCAAGGCCATGAGACCAAGGCCATGCTCAACAACAGTGGCCCACGGTACAAGCGCAGCAAGATCGAGCGGCAAATCAACACCCACATCTTCTTCTGCATCGGCCTCCTCTTCCTCTTGTGCCTCATCGGAGCCGTAGGTATGAAATGTTCTGGAAAGACCACCATAGCCATATTTTCTTTCCTTTGGCTTCCCTCTCTGGATTTCCTTATCTATGAAACCAAGGGTGGGGACCTCAAGTTGATTGATGGACACCTAGGATGAGGGTGTGCAAGTAGGAACATTGGCAGTGTTGTTTCCACGTCAGCTGCTGAGGAAATAAGCTGCTGGGCTTTCTCTAAGTATGAGAGGAAAAACCATCAGAGGCTGAATTTTGACTTCCTAGCCCAGGAAGCAGGGCCATATGCCCCTGTGTGAGGCTAATGGATGAATGAACGGGTGGGTGGCTGGGTGGATCAGCAAGTGGGTGGGTGGAGGATAGATGATTGGTTTGGTGGGTAGATGGATAGAGTGGGTGGGTGGAGGGATAGGAGTGGGTGGGTGGGTGAGTGAGAGGAAGGGTGAATGAATCAAGTGGGTGGGTGGATGGGTGAAAGGAAGAGTATATGTATATGGAGTTGGTGGGTGGATGGGTACAGAGTGGGTGGAGGGATACAGGGTAGGTGGAGGGGTGGCTGATGGTAGGAAGACGGGTGGGTGGGTGATAATGTGCACTGGGGACATAGAGGATGAGGTGCAGATCTGTCAAGACTCCCCCTGCCTTATATGTTCCCCCACCCCTGAATCCCTTTCTTTATATATGAATCCCTAGATACATATAAGTCCTTTTATGCCCCTTGTTAGGGTATCTAGTGCCTGTGGAGAAACTGAGCCGCAGATGCTCCGACGCTGTGCTGGAGGGCAGCACACACCTTTCTGCCCTAGGTCTCACTGCAGTCGCAGGACTGAGCAACAGTTGTTGTAGGACTGACAGTTGTTGTAGGACAGTCACAAACTGAGCGTCAGTTGTCGTAGGACTGAGAAACAGTTGTAGGACTGAGCGACAGTTGTTGGACTGAGCAACTGTCATAGAATTGAGCGACAGTTGTCACAGAACTGAGCGGCTGTTGTCGCTGGAGTGAGCAACAGTTGTAGGACTAAGCAATAGTCACAGGACTGAGTGACAGTTGTCATAGGACTGAGCAACAGTTGTCGCAGAACTGAGTGGCTGTTGCAGGACTGAGCGACAGTTGTCATAGGACTGAGTGACTTGTTGCAGGACTTAGCCGACTGTTGTCACAGGACTGAGCGACAATTGTTATAGGACTAAGTGACAGTTGGCCTTCTTCTGCTTTTCCTACTCCCAGGTCACAGCCTCTGGAATGCCACCTTCAAGGAACACCCTCCCTTCGATGTGCCAGAAGCTGACGGCAGCTTCCTTTCCCTGGCCCTTGGGGGCTTCTATATGTTCCTCACAATGATCATCCTACTCCAGGTAGGGTGTCATCCCCCTCCCCTCCCCAGGAGACACCTGCTGCAAGACCCACTAGAAAACTCAGTGCTGGCCCCAGGCTGGCAAATGTCCCTAGGCTGGAACATCCCCAGACTGGCAAAGGGACTGGCTTTCCTGCAGTTTCCTAAAAGGGTGCATGCTCTCCGGTACCCTGCTCTGAGGTACCCTACTCAGATCCCAGATACCTCAGATTTCCGGCACCCTACTCAGATCCCAGATAAGAACAAAGGCGAACATTGGTCAGGCTCCTCTGGGACCAGCTGGGTCCTTGGCGGCCCAGGAACTGGAGGATGTGCTGTACGTTCACTTTCCTTCCTGTCTGTGCTTGACTCAGGGATGATATGATAGGTTAGTAGAAGGCTAAGGTTATCATTAGGCTTTGTGGAGAATTTAAAAGTTACCTTTTACTGTGTTCATACAAAAAGAATATGTAAATTATGGGGAGATCCTTAAATTTAGGAAAATTTTGGCAGTCTTTTGGCATCCATATGATATGTTAGGATTAGGCTGTGGGATTTGCATGCTAAGAACTGTTGTCTTCAAAATTCAGAATACAGCTAAGTATTGAACAGCTTTTCAATTTAAGCCATGAATCAAATACTTTATGCCTATTCTTAGGTCAATGTTATGTAAGGATAGATTAGCATTAAAATTATTCTGGGACTCAGGTCTGGTTTGTGGAAGTTTCAGGGTTATATTTTTTAATGTGCTCATGCTTTAAAATGAAAGTTAAGTATGATTCAATCTTGCAGTTTCAGAACATTGGTAATTCCTGGCATCAAAAGTATCAGGTATAATATGCGTTAGCATTCAGATCTACCTCGGGTTTGGTGCTCTGGGCTTACTCCTGTGATGTACAACAGTGCTCAGGGCTCACTCCTGGCAGGCTCAGGTGAACATATTTGTGCCACAGCTGAACCCATGTGCCAGGCCCGCACCCTGCCTGCCCCGAAACAGCAGGTCTTGTGCAGGACACCAGAACACACTGTGGGCCTTGACTGCTCTGTGTGTGCAGCCCAGAGTAGGGGCTGCCTTATTCCCCTGCCCACTGAGTCCTCTGTGCTATCCATTGCATCACTGGCCTCTTTGCTGAGTCTTTAAGCAAAGGTCAGCAGCCACCTCATGCCGGACTGGTGGGCAAAGGCCAGCCTCTCTTCCTTGCTCCCTGAAGATTTCTAAGGCTGGTCTGAGGTCAGTGGCCAGGATCCGTGGATGCCTTGTTATGGCCCATCTGGTGCAGGGGCCCAGGGCGGTGGCCAACAATGTGTCTCCTACAGGTGCTCATCCCCATCTCCCTGTACGTGTCCATTGAGCTGGTGAAGCTGGGCCACGTCTTCTTCCCTGCACCATGACCTGGACCTGTATGACGAGAACAGCGATGCGGGCATCCAGTGCCGTGCGCTCAACATCGCCGAGGACCTGGGCCAGATCCAGCACATCTTCTGCGACAAAACGGGGGACACTGACAGAGAACAGGGATGGTGTTTCGGGCGCTGCAGCATAGCAGGCGGCGAGTACGCACACCAGGAGAATGGTACGGGGACATCCAATGGGAACGGCGAGGAAAGAGCTGTGGCTCAGGTCAATCCTAAGCCTGGCGGGCTCCTCTGTTGTGCTGGGGATCTGACTGGACTTGGCCACGCGAGGCGCCCTACCCACTGCTCTCTCACTCTGGCCCCTCCTGTCTAGAGCCTTTCTCAAGGCATTCCTCGAGGCTTCTCAAGGTTACCTTGGTAAAGTCTCCTTGTACACAAAGACTCTGGGATCAGGCCATGCAGCCCCCTCTGGGGACCTTTAGCTGTTCGAAGTGGGCAAAGGATACATCCCAGTTAGGGACATGGGGTGAGACCTTCTCTGCTCACCTTAGCTGAGGTGGCGAGACAGACCTGCATCTACTCAAGAGCAGATTGGATGCAGACAGGAGACACCCCACACATGGCACACACACACATACACAGGCACATATATACTTACACACTTTCTGACAGGCACACATACTTTCTAAGAGCTTCCCCAGACTCTCTGGCTCTCCCTCAGCTGATGGTGGGCATGGGGTGAGGCTGTGAGAGGATGGAAGTGTGGCAGGTGCCCAGACTCCTTGGCCATGGGCCATTCAGTTGCCCCCCCACTCTAAGTATGCCCCCTTCTTTTCTCTCTCCCTCTCCTTTTTCTCCTCCCCTCTCTCTTTTCTGTCTTTCTCTCTCTTCTCTCTCCTTCCCCCACCCTCCCAGGGTGCTGCCAGGCCTGGACTGGACCCGCCTGTTCTGAGAGCAGCACACGGCTCCTCCCCGGCATGTCCTCCCGCCCCCTGTCTGTGTCCTGAGCGGCCACACCCACCTTTGGGCCCTAACTGCCTCTTTTCTCATAGCCAAGAGACTGGGGACCCCAAAGGAGCAGGACTTGGACAGCAGAGAATGGGCCCAGTACCAGAGCCTATCCTTCCCAGCCAGATGGGACGAGGGCCCCTAACCAGGAGAGGCCAAGGGGCAGTGCAGCCCCTGAGACGGTCCCAGAGTGCCCGGGCGCCCTACAGGGCCACACCCGACAGAGGTCTGTGGGGTGCCAGGACAGCGGACAGCCCCCTGTGGCCTTCAGCAGCCCCCTGGTGAGTCCAGCAGGGAGATGGGGGAGCGGGAGTGAGGGGGCACTCCCTCAGGCAGCCGCCAGCAGCGTGCCAGCCATGTTCTCTCGAGTCCCTACCAATTCTTGCTGCTCTTGGGTGGTCAGCACTTAGCATTGAGGAGATTTTCTAGAAACCCACAGATTTCCAGCTTCTCCTTAAACAGTGCAATGGGCAAAACTGACCCCACTTGGCCAGCATCCTGCCCCCAAAATGACGTTACAGCCCCGGTGGCTGTTCTAGAGCTCTGGACAGTGTCTACTGACCTGCAGGGGTCAGGATCCCAAATCCCCTTTTCCGCCCACTGTGTATTTGTGGCCCTGGCCACCTCCCAGAGCCAGTCGCCACAGCAGCCCAGTCTCAAGGAAGGCCCTTTGCTCAGCCTCCTGCTCTAAGGATTTCACTTTTGACCGTGTATGTGCTGTGGATGAGTAAAGACGCAGACACTTTGGCTGACCCTCCTGAGGGACCCGAGTGTGCTGGGCCCCGCGTTCCCACCTAACAGCTGGGTGGGCAGACAGAAGTTTGCACAGGGCCCAGTGGCGTGCCCCAGCTTTGGAGATTCCTGTATGCTCCCAAGAATCCAAGAGGAGGAGGAGATTGCAACAAGGAGGGCACTTGCCTTGCTTGTTGAGGACCCAGGTTCAGTCCCCACCCACCCCATATGGTGCTCTGCCAGGAATGCCCCAAAAATAAAACAAAGAGTCAGAGAGGAGCTGACCTGGGGAGCAGGGGGCATCCTACTTGCTGCCTCTCTGGGCCTCACTGGCCCGTGAAACCCTGAGGCTGTGACACCCCTGTCGATGAGGGAGAGCCAGGCCAGGGGACAAGGGCACTGCCCATAGGGAGGAGCCAGCCATGGGTGGGAGCACTCTGCCGGTGGGCAAGATCCCACAGGGAGATCTTACTCTGTGGGATGTGGGGTTCCAAACAGGGGCTGGGGGTGGTGAGGGGCTGTAGGGCTGCTGCAGAGATGGGCTGAGGAGCTGAGCCCGGGGCAGGACACAGTGATAGCTGTGTATGTGTGGGTGTGCGTGTGTGTGTCTATGTGTGTGTACATGTACCTGCAGAGGGACCCCCGAACTGACCTGGCCCTCGAGATCTCACCCAGACCCTTCCCCACAGGAGAGAGATGTGAGTCCCGATGGGAGCTTGCTGGGCAGAGTGCGGGAGGCAGGGCTGTGGCTGCAGGCGCTGGCCAGCACTCATGGCTCCGCCAGGCCCCTCACCCTCATCAGCCTCCTCCGTGGCCGACTTCTTCCTCGCATTGACCATCTGCAATTCGGTCATGGTGTCCACCACCACTGAGCCCCCGACACAGGGTAAGGACCCAGTGGGCAGGAGGGGTGTGGGGCGGGAAGAGCATTAGGAGGTGCTTTTCCCACCTGGATTCGCCTGGATCCCAACTTTTTCCTTTTCAAGGCAGATGGAAGCAGGTCTGTCTGCTGCAGGGCCCCTCAAGTGCTGGGTTCCTAGGGCCAGCCCTCACCCACCCACAATGCCCTGGGACCCCCCACCAAGCCTCTGCATTACACTTTGGGGCTTCACAGGGGCTGGGGGTAGACATTGGGGTTCACAGGGAGCAGACACGTGTCTGGCCCACAGTCACACTGAGCCCGCCTGGTCCCTGCCGTAGCAGCTCTAATTAGGGGTGTGGGGGGGTTAGGGTGTAGTTAAGCCCTGCAGGAAGCCCCACCATGCCAAAAGCAATCATAGTGGATGGCTTTGCAGGTCTACTGGATTAGATTGATCCTCAGTTACCCACAAATGCTCACCTGGTTCCCAGCTGAGGGACTGAAAAAATCTCTGGCCAAAATCGGGACAAAGAGGGTCCCTGCCCCCTAAACCAGACTCCATCCCCAACCCTGGGGAAACTGTTCATCCCAAAGCTCCTTCCAGGCTGTGTAGATGTACCACAGTTTCTTTAGCCAATCCTCTGTTCTCGGTCATTTAGGTTGTTTCCAGATTCTGGCTATTGTGAATAGAGCTGAGATGAATAGAAAAGTGCAGAGTGTTTCTGCTGTGTGTTTTGGGGTCTCCAGGGTATATTCCCAGGAGTGGTATTTCTGGGTCAAATGGGAGCTCAATTTCTAATTTTTGGAGGAATGTTCATATTGTTTTCCAAAAGAGCTGAACCAGTCGGCACTCCCACCAATAATGGATGAGAGTTCCTTTCTCCCTGCATCCACACCAGCACTGGTTGTTCTTGCTTTTTTTTTGGATGTGTGCCAGTCTCTGTGTTGTGACATGGAGACTATCAAACTGAACAAAATCAGTCACAAGGAAAACGACAGATATAGAATGACTGCATTCATTAATGGTATATAAATATATACCAGTGTTCTACTAATTGTGGGAATTATTAACACCAGACTAGAACTAAGTGTTGAATGTACACAAAGTAATTTACATGATAATCCCTAAATGTCTGTAGGGCAAGCCACAATGTGTGTGTGTGTGAGAGAGAGAGAGAGAGAGAGAGAGAGAGAGAGAAGGAAAAGTGCCTGCTATAGAGGCAGGCTAGGGGAGAGGGAGGGAATTTGGGGACATTGGTGGTGGGAATAGGGCACTGGTGGAGGGGTGGGTGCTGGAATAATGTAGGACTCAAACTCACTCATGAACATTTTTGTAATTGTGTATCGCACAGTGGTATGATAAAAATTTTTTAAAAACGCTCCTTCCAGGCTGTCTTCTGGGGAGCTAGGGAGCAGGAGGCCTGAGGGTGGAGGCTGACACTGTCAGGGTCAGGCAGCAGGCTCCCCCGCTCCCATCCTAGCCCACTGCCTCAGTTTCCCAAGCAGAGTCGGGGGAGTGATGATGACACAAGTTGCTGGCCTGGACCCCCCACCCTACACACACACATCCCTCCCCATCCATAATCACCTTAGGGCATCAGGCAGGTAGGGAAGGAAACACCCTCCAACCTCTCTCACAATACTGGGGGTAAACCAAGCCTCCAGAGGGGAGGAGACCTCTCTGCCAGCAATGGCCTGTGGCTTCTGGCCATGCCCACACCCTCCTGCCACCACAGGTCACCACCCTGCCCTCCTCGGCCCTGGGCACGTCCCTGGAGAGGATCCAGCAGCTGTTCCAGAAGCTGAAGCTCCCAAGCCTCAGTCAATCCTTCTCGTCCACGTCTGATGCAGACCTGGGGGAGACCCCCGAAGGCCCCTATTCCTGCCTCCAGCTCGGAGGATGGAGACGACACATCAGGAGGCAGTGGAAGCTGCAGCCGCCCCAACAGCCCCTGGGAGCCGGATGAGGGCGGAGACTCTCCCGAGCTCTGCTACGAGGCAGAGAGCCCGGACGAGGCGCGCTGGTGCACGCGGCCCACGCCTACCGCTTCACGCTGCTGTCCCGCACCCGGAGAGCGTGGACCGTGCGCCTGCCCCAGGGCACCTGCCTCACCTTCCCTGTGCTCTGCACTCTGGCCTTTGACTCCATCCGAAAAGGATGTCTGTGGTGGTGCGGCACCCACTGACCGAGAGATCGTGGTTTACACCAAGGGCGCTGACTCGGTCATCATGGACTTGCTAGAAGACCCGGCCTGTGGTGAGTTCTTCTACCCTAACACCCCCCCCACCCCCATGCATGGGCTCTGCAGAGCAAAGGGGCCAGGGAACGGTGTCATGGATCCCCACAAGGCCAGCGGGCAGGGTCCCTTCCAGGTGGTGCTGAGAGTGTTCTAGGTCTATTTGGGTGGTTCATGTGACTTTTCATAGCCATTGGACCAGACACCATTTGTATGACCCAGCAGCACCACTCCCTGGCATCTGTAGTCCAGACACAAAAGCATTGATTTAAAAGGGGACACACACACACACACACACACACACCTGTTTATTGCCAACCTGAGTCTAGTAGACAAGACGCGAGAACAAGCCAGGTGCCCGGTTCCAGACACACAGGGATTAAGTGACCATCATCCATACACGCAACAGAACACTATGTGTCTCTAAGGAAGAGCAGAATTGTTCAAATTATGCAACACAGATGGAACTAGAGGAATTGTGCAGAGAAATGAGTTGGAATAAAACGGGTGCGAAATGTGCTCTCCTAGGTGGGGCTCAGAGAGGACACAGCCAGCAGCAACATGACTGGGAACTGCTACACAGATGAGTTGAGGGGAGTGAGCAGGAAGAGGGTTGGGTCCCTGGGGGTGGGAGACGTGTACCGGTGGTGGAGTGGAGTGGAATTACGTGCATGAGAAACCATCATTAAAAGGATTGTAACCTTGGGCCAGAGTGACAGTACAGGGGGAGGGCATTTGCTTTGCACATGGCCCACCCAGGTTCAATCCCCAGCATCCCATATGGTCCCCTGAGTACCACCAGGACTAATTCCTGGGTGCAGAATGCTCGGAGTGACCTCTAAGCACTGCCAACCCCAAAAAAGAAAAAAAAGTGTTGTAATCCAAAACATTTTGGGCCACTCCTAACAGATGCTCAGGGTTTGTTCCTGGCTCTGCCTTCAGGGATCACTCCTGAAGGGCTCAGGGGGCCAGATAGGGTGCTAGAAATCGAACCCAGGTAGGCTGCATGCAAAGAAAATGCCCTCCCTGCTATACAATCTCCCAGTACCTCAAAATATGAAATAATTTTAAGTTGCTGAGGGGTCAGGAGCACACACCACTGCACATGTACAGTGTGCAGTGTACATGTGTGTGTGTGTGTGAGAGAGAGAGAGAGAGAGAGAGAGAGAGATCTCAGAAGGGACCATGCTTGCTTCACAGAGTCTGACCCTGAGGTGGAAAAGAAGATACGGAAAATCCGAGCTCGGACACAGAAGCATCTAGACCTGTACGCCAGGCACGGCCTACGGACCCTGTGCATCGCCAAGAAAGTGAGAGCAGCCCTCCCTGGCAGCTAAGATGCGACCCCTGCCTCCAGAACTCCCGCTGCTGTATAGAAGATTCTGAGCAATGGTTCTGTTTATATTTTCCTATCCGGGCTTCAGAGCCCTCACCAAGACCCAGAGTGTTGCCTGAGTGGCAGATCCCGTGGCTGAACAGTGTGGCGGACCCTCTCTGTATCGCACCCTGCAGGCCACAGCTGGTCGCAACCTCCCAGGCCCAGCCTCCCTCCTGGCACCCTCCCTTGCAGCATTATTTGCAGAGTGGATACAGGGATTCATGCCCACTGCTGACATTCTGTGAGGTCCAGGATGGTACCCACGGATACCATGCCGTGTGTTTGCAAGGGTCTGAGTGCAGCTCACGCTCTTATCTCACAAAGAAGATTTTGCAGGCCCAGAGAGACCGGACAGAGGTTAAGGTGCCAGTCTTGTATGGGGCCACCAGGTCCCACCCCCAGGACCACATAGAGCCCCCGAGCCCTGCCAGAAGTGAGCCCTGAGCACAGAGCCAAACGTCAGCCCCGAGATGTGATACAAATCCCTCCCCACACTGCAAAAAAGGGAAAAGATTGCAGCTAACCATTTTTTTGATGTTTATCTTTTTTTTTCAATTGAATGACCATGAGATAGACCATTGAACCAGTACCATGTATCTTGAAATGCATGTTTAGCTTTTTTTTTTTTTTTAATCTAACTTTCTGGCTTCTCTTGACAATGGAAAGGAGCCACCAAGCTCAAGTCTCTGCTCTTGAATGGCCACTGTGGACAGGAGGCCACAGTCCCCACCATCCCCTGTGTTTATCCCTGAGAGGCTGAGACAGACCCAAGGGAAGTCCAGCAAGTGTCCGTGTGTTGGGGGCCGGGGGGTTTCCACTTGCCAGCAGTTCCACTGTCCCTGTCCAGGTGATGAGTGAAGAGGCCTTCCGGAGATGGGCCAGCTTCCGGCGGGAGGCTGAGGCATCGTTGGACAGCCGGGACGAGCTGCTTCTAGACACAGCCCAGCACCTGGAGAATCGGCTCACCTTAGTCGGTAGCATTCCAGGGGGCTGGGAACGGCCATTGCTGGCTCACTGGGGGCCTCTGCTAGCACCTAGCCCTGTGCTGCGGGCCACTTCCTGAGGGTACCCCAAAAATACAGCTACAGGGGTGTCCTCTGTTCAGTCCAGTGTGTGCCAGAATTTGCACGTATCAGGAGTGGCTGGCACAGGAGTCAGTAAAGCCTCAGCCGCACTGCTGGTGAGGCCACTCTGGGAGGAAGGGGAGGGGGTGTAAGAGAGAGCCTGGGTGCAACTCCTGGATCAGGAAGGGTGGTGCAGCCTGCAGCAGAGACTGACTGAGAAGCCTGGTGCCCAGCGCAGTTATATAGCCCCCCGCCCAGGGCAGACTCTCACTAATTGCCCCCTGGCTCCATGGAGCTTTGGGGCAGTGTAGCAGCTCCACTCCCATGGGGAACGTGAACTGTGGCATCTTCACTCCAGGGGCCACCGGGATAGAAGACCGCCTGCAGGAGGGGGGTCCCAGACACCATCTCAGCCCTGCGGGAGGCAGGTATCCGGCTTTGGGTACTAACTGGAGACAAGCAGGAGACGGCCATCAACGTCGCCCACGCCTGCCGGCTGCTGGATCAGACCGACGTTGTCTACTCCATCAACACTGAGAACCAGGTTAGACACACGCACGCACACCTCTTCTTGCTCACTTCCTCTTCCCTTTGTCACCTTCAGTTTATCCTTCACTTCCTCCTCCATCTCCTCCTGCTCCAGCTATTCCTTATCCTTTTCTCCAGCAACTTCTTCCCTTTTCCTCTTCGTCCTCCACCTCCTCTTCCTCATCCTTCTATTTCTCCACTTTTTTGTATTTCCCCTCACCTTCTCCAGCTCCTCCTTATACTTCTTCCCTTCTTTCTCCTCTACTTTCATCTCCACGTCCTTCAATTCTTTTCTCCTTCCCCTCAGCTCTCTCTCCTCTTCCTTCACCTACTGATGCTTCTAATCTTCCCTTCCTCCCTCCCTGTGCTCTGGCTCCTGCTCCCCCCCCCCCCTTCCACCTCCGACCTTTTCCTCTTCTTATTCTTCCCTCTGCTCCCTTTCTTGTGTCCTTTTCTAGATCTCCAAATCATCCTCCTGCTCTCACTTTCTCCGTTCCTTCACTCTTCTCCCGTACTTCTGTTCTCAGCCATCTCCTCTTTTCCTTCTCATTTTCTGCATCTCCAAACCATCCTTCTCCCCTGCTCTCCTGGTCCTCTGTCCTTCCAGCCCTTCCTCCTCCTATTCTTTCTCCTCCTTCCCCCCCCCCCCATCCTGACCACTCTCTCTCCTCCCCCTTCCCCGTCCTGCTCCTTTGTCTGTTATCATTCTCTCCTCTGCTCTCTTCTCCTTCCTGTCTCCCTCATCCTTCTCTTCTTCACTCCAAATCATCCTTACTCCTCTCCAGATTTTCCTCTTCCTCATTCTCCTGCACTTTCTTGTCCTTTACAGTCTCACTGTCCTCCTCCTCCTCAAGATCCTCCCTCATTCTCCTTGTTCTCCTCCCCCTCATCTGACTCCTCCTCAGTCCCGTCTCCTCCTGCCTTCCCCCTCGCCCTCTGTGCGTCTTCACCTTCCTCCTGTCCGGTCAGCTGTCCCCTCTGCTTCCCTTCTTCACTCAGAAACATCCTTTCTTCCCCTCTTCTCCCATCTCCTTTTCCTCATCTGGTGCCTCCACCTTCTCCTCCATCCCCTCCTTTTCCCTTTCTTGCATTCTCATCCTTCTCATTTTCATCTCCAAATTCTCCTCCTCCTCCTCTGCTTGCCTCACCTCCTTCCTGTCCCCTCCTACTGCTGTCTTCTATTCTTATCTTTCTCCAATTGGAATCATCCTCATTCTCTCCTTCAAATTTCCCTTTTCCTACTCCTCATTCCCCCCACGGTCTTTCCCTTCACCTTCTCTGTTCTTCCCAGCCTCCTCCCTCACCCATCTTCTTCCAATTGTCTCTTCCTCCTGCTCCCTTCTTGCATTCTCATCTTTCTCCTTTTCTTCTTCATCTACATCTCCAAGTCCTCTCTCATCTCCTTCAAATTTTCCTCTTCATTCTACTCCACTTTCTTGTCCTTCACCTTTTCTTCCTCTCATCTTTTGTCTGCTCTAGACCCTCCTCCTTCATCCCTTGTTCTTCCCCTCATCGTCTCCCACATCCAGCTCCTCCTCTGCATCTCTAGATCATGCTCCTCCTCCTGTACCTTACTGTCCTTCCCCCGTTTCTTCCTCAGCCTCTTTCTACGCTAGATTCTCTTCCTCCTTCCCCGTCCCTCCTGCTCCCTGGTTTCAGTTCTGTTCAGCTTCTCCTCACCTGCGCCCCAAGTAATGCTCCTCCTCCATGTTCTTCGCCTTCTTTTCCTGCATTGCTTCCCAGTCTCATCCTCCTAGTCACCTCCTTCCTCTTCCTCTGTTCTCCATCTCCACCTCCTCCTCCCCCACCCTTCTTGTGCTCTCATCCTTCTCTTCTTCCCATCCCCTCCCACAGCCTTTCTTCTGTTCTCATCCCTCTCTTCTTCACTCCAAACCATCTGCTGTGTCCCCTCCTTCGGCTTTCCCTCCTACTCCCATTCCTTACTCTCCTCCTCTTCCTGCTCCTCATTCTCTTCACTTCCTTGCCCTTTCCTTTTTGTCCTCATTCTCTCTCCCATTTCCTCCACCTTCTCCCTATTTTCTTTTTTTTTAAATTTTTTATTATACCACAGTGAAACATACAATTACAAAGGTGATCATAATTGGTTCTTGGTAATACAGTATACCAGCACCCATCCCTCCACCAGTGCCCCATTTCCACCACCAATGTACCCCACCCCCTCCTGCCCACCCCCTTGCTGCCTTAATAGCAGGTACCCCAGTTTCCTCTCTTTCTCTCTCTGTCTCTCTCTGTCTCTGCATCTCTCTGCCTCTTATTTTACACATTGTGGCTAGCCCTAAAGGTATTTAGAGTTTATTACTTAAGTCTCTTTGTGTATATTCAATGGTGAGTCTTAATCTGCCATTACCATTTCCCACATTTAGTAAAACACTGGTATCTATTTATGTCGTATTAATGAATGCAGTCATTCTATATCTGTCCTTTTCCTTCTGACTAATTTCACTCAGCATGATAGTCTCCATGTCCCTCCATTTGCAGGTAAATTTTATAATGTCATCTTTTCTGACAGCCGCATAGTATTCCATAGTGTAGATGAACCACAGTTTCTTCACCCAATACCCATCTGACAAGGGGTTAATATCCAGGATATATCAGGCACTGGTAGCACTCCACAAGAAAAAAAAGCCAAACCCCATCAAAAAATGGGGAGAAGAAATGAACAGAAGCTTCCAAAAAGAAGAAATTGAATGGCCAAAAGGCATATGAAAAAGTGTTCTTCATCTTTAATCATCAGGGAGATGCAAATCAAAACAACAATGAGGTACCATCTCACACCACAGAGACTGGCACACATCCAAAACAGCAAGAACAACCGGTGCTGGCGAGGATGTGGGGAAAAGGGACTCTGATCCACTGTTGGTGGGAGTGCCGACTGGTCCAGCCCTTTTGGAAAACAATATGGCCATTCCTCCGAAAACTAGATATTGAGCTCCCATTTGATCCAGCAATAGCACTCCTGGGAATATACCCGAGAGACCGAAAAACACATAGCAGAAACACTATCTGTACTTCTTTATTCATCTCTGCGCTATTCACTATAGCTAGAATCTGGAAACAACTTCTCCCTGTTTTCTTCTCCCTCCTTTCTCTTCCTTCATGAGCTCTTTCCCTTCTACTCTTTCTCTGTCCTCCTTCCCCTTTTTTTCAACTTTCTCCAATCTCATTCTCTCCTCTTCCACCTTCTCCCCTCCTCTTTCCCTTTCTCATCCTATTCCTTCTCCCTTTCTCCTCTGCCTTCACCTCTCTGTATCCTCCTCTTCCCTCCTTCTCTGCTCCCAGTTCTCCACTTGCTTTCACCTCCTCTCCTCCTCTACAAAATCCTTTTCTTTTTGTCTCTTCTTCCTCGACCTCTCCTCCCTCCCTCCCCTTCCTCACCAGCTTCCTCCTCTGACTCCTTATTTTTTCTCCTCATCCTCTTTCCTCTCTTTTGCCTCCTTTTCTCTACCTTTTACTCCATCTCATTCTCCTCCTCACCATCCTCGTCCCCTTCCCCCTCCTCTGACTCCTCATTCTCCTCCACTTCATCCTCCTCCCTTTCTCCTTTTCCACTTTCTCCTACTCTTGCTCTTTCCCTCCTCCTCCTCTTCCTCCCTTCCCATTCACTCATTTTTCACAACCTCCTCCCCTCTAAGCGGTGCTTAGGCATTGACGGGAATGAAGGCTGCAGACTCAGACCTCACTTCTGATTTTTATCATTAATGAAAAGTACAAGAGCAGAATGGCTGAAATGGGGTTGTTTTCTATTTCAAGCCTACGTTTCCTTCACTCTGTGACCACCACACCAGCAGGTCGTCCTGCATCTCCCTCTGAGCTGGATGACCCTGGGGCAAGAGTTCCCAATTCCTCACCTCCAGAGGCGGTGACCTCCTGGTGCCTCCCACCCCATCTCTGCTAGTGCAGCAGCATCCATCCCTGCAGAGCTCTGAGGAAACACGGGGATCCCAACCGGGCCCAAACCTGGGTCCCAGTGGGACTGATGGCTGTCCCTTCCCTTGGCAGGTGACCTGTGAGTCCCTCCTGGACTGTGCACTGGAGGAGGTGAGGCAGTGCCATGGGGCACGGAAACCAGTCACAAGGCCCGAGGTGGGCCTGGTCATCGACGGGCGGACGCTGCAGGCCGTGACCCAGGGAGGGCTGGAGGAGAAGTTCCTAGAGCTGGCCCAGAGCTCCCGCGCTGCTGTGCTGCCGGGCCACACCGCTGCAGAAGACCATGGTCGTGAGGCTGGTGCGGGACAGGCTGGCGTGTCATGACCCTGTCCATAGGTGCGTGTCTGGCAGGGCTGCTCCGTGCTGCCAGCACCCACTGTCCTGCCCGGGAGAGCCGGTAGCATGCTGAGAGGGCTTCAAGCTGGCACTGTCCCATAATCTCAGCACAGGGAACGTGCCCTAGGGATGGCCGGTGGGATGCGGAGTTTGAGTCAGTCTAGACAGAGAAACGCTGCCCTTAGGTGCAGGGGCTCAGGAACAAAAGTGACAAAAGCATCATCTGGTCCCAGCCATCTCTCCCCAGTTTCCCCTGTCATTCGCCACAAGCTTCACCCCCTCTCGCTTCTAGATTCTGCCAGACTGTTTCAGTACCACAGACCTCCCACCCTAGTCGAGTCCTGCCCACCCCTGTCACGTGGTACAAACCACAACAGGGCCACAGACAGCAACATGTCCTCCATCCAGCCCGGCCCATCCTGTTACCCCCATTACGCAGCACAAACCACTTTCATGCAGGGACAGGGTCACAGATGGCAGGCACCAGGGTCTCCTCACACACTGGTCAGACATTCCTCTTTTCTCACTCTTCAAAGGAAAAGCAGCTTTGAATTGGGACTGTGGGGAGAGAGAGTCAGGGGAGCGACCACATCCTGCATTCATTCCCTGGTGTCCCTCTTCCAACCTTAGACACAAGCAAAGCAACAGTCCAGAATGAAGGGACTGGAGGCTTCACTGCCACAGCAGCAGAAACAACCAGCAGGAAACACACACACACCACACCCCCCCATACATACACCCCCTTTTCTGCCACTCCTCTGCAAACAAAGGAGGTTAGTGGTTGCATCCCCTGCTGGGAGAAAGATTATAATGAGGCACTGAAGTGCCAATGAGAGGCAAAAAATGCTCATTGTTGGAATAATGACTGCTTAGGACTAAATGGTTAATTAAGACAAATAAGTTTGTTGCCAAACCATTAAGGGGGACAAAATTCTCTTCTCCAATTTCATTTTCTGTGATGTCTAATACAAATTTAATTGCCGATTCTTTACGGGACCCTGCTGGGAAGTACGGTGGACAGTCTGCTAGCCAGGGCTGAGTCCAGCCCCCTCACTCTTCTAGAGGCACATGAGGAATGATGATGTTTCTTATGCTTCTGAATGGAAAGTGTGTCCCAGACCATTCCTTAGCAAGTACAGTTCAGCCCTGCCCCGTGGTTCACACAACATCAAATATTTACTCTGAGGCACTGTACAGAGAGAGTTTGCCCAGCATCAGGCCACACAGTGGCCCACCCGGCCACGGGTGGGCTTCTTAAGCTGAGAACAAATGAACAATACAGCTGTTCAATAAGAAAAAAGGGCACTTCCGGTCTCTGAGAGACCAAGGGACAGCACACACACCTGCTTCCTGGAACAAGTTCCTTGGCATATCTAACTGTACCTCAGTCAAGCCTATTTTTCGAGTGCTGACTCTGCCCTGGCTATCTCTGACGTCTCTGTCCAAACGTGCCTGAGAGCTCTGAGCTAAGGCAGGTGTGTCGCCCAGGACCTGGGGGGTCCCCATCCTGGTTGGACCGCCCGAGTAGCCCCACAACCTGCACCCCACCCAGCCCCATCACCAGTGATAAAGCCCCACCTAAGATATTGCCCCCACCTGTTTGTCCTGGATTGCTAACACTGCTCCTTGAGAAAGACCCTCGGTGGTGTCCCGGAGAAGGAACCCAGCTCTGGCTGGCAGAGGATGAGTGTCTTCCCCGCTCTGGGACTGTGATGCAGGGTGCCTTGAGCAGGACAAAACACACCCATGTCTGCTCTACCTTCAGGCGATGGAGCCAATGATGTGAGCATGATCCAGGCAGCCGACGTGGGCGTGGGGCCTCGGGCCAGGGAGGGCATGCAGGTACAAGTTACTGCCATTGACACCTTATTGGGCGGGGTGGTGGGCCTGGTAAAGAGGAGGAGGGTTAGAAAGAGCTTGAGAACAGGTCTTCATTAGGAAGCTTGTCACATGGAGAGATGGAGGATGGGACAAGGAGGGTCAGGAAGGGAGCGATGAAACGTTGTCAGGCATCATGTGAGAAACCTTATCAGACAGTGGGGAGACACATGGCGAGTGGTGGTGGGGCGAAGCAGGAAGGGATGCTGTTGAAACATTGGATGCTTGATCCATCTAGACGGGCAGTACTGTGTGTGTGGAGGGGAGGGGGTGGGGGCTCTGGAACTCTGCCAGCATGGGTTAATCCATCCGACCACACCAGCCACCTTAATATCAGATACTATGGGCCTCTTTTTATTATAACTCATTTCTGTACTTATGCAGCTCTGTGGTGCTGGTGTGTGCATGGATATGCAAATGAGCAGTGGGTCTTTGCACACAAGGAGTCCGGGCAGGTGTGTCTGGAGTGCAGTGAGGAGTTCCAGGTCCCCTGCACAGGGACCATCTCAGCAGTTTGTGTGTTCCTAGGTCTCTGAAGCAGGACCCCTCTCCACCTGACCCCTGACCCCCTCTCCTGAGAAATGGCCTGAGGGACCCCCCAACGGTCCTTACCCATCCCCTCCAGGGAATGACTTCCTCCTGCTACTGCTGCCTGTGACAGCAGCTTTCCAGACAGCCCCTGCCAGCAGGGACCCTCAAAGCCCTTTGTCGTGCCATTTGGGCCCGAAGTGAGGCCCACGCACAGAATAGTCCAAGGCCTGGGCTGTGCATTGTCTCGTGGGAAGCAGACTCCAGTTGGTAGCTGTCAGTGCACGCATGGACCCAGGACATGTCCGTGGGACGCAGGAGATCAGACTAGACGGTTTGCCACCCCAGTCTGGCAAGATAGGACTGTCCATCTCAAGAGACACCCAGGGGTGTGCCCTTCCACTGTCCCTTAGAACAGAGCCCTGCCTCCAAGCTGATGCCTTGGCACTCACCCACAGGCCGTCATGTCCAGTGACTTTGCCATCTCCCCGCTTCCGCCACCTGAAGAAGCTGCTGCTGGTACATGGTCACTGGTGCTATTCACGCCTGGCCAGGATGGTGCTGTACTACCTGTACAAGAATGTGGTGAGGACCCTGCTTCCCGACAAGGCGGGGCTGGGGCTTGCTCTGAATGTACAAGAACGGGGTGAGGTCCCTGCTCCCCTGACAAGGTGGGGCTGGGCTCACTCTGAATGAAAAGCAGGGGCCACAGGCAGGATTCTGACTAGCCAGGGCTCTGACGTCCCCCAAAAGCCAGATCAGAGGCTCACTTGTTTGGGGGCTACCTTAATCTCCACGTCAGTCAGGTGAGCCCAGAGTTAACCATCCTTGGAGCCGCTCACCCAGGAATGCTAAGTAAGTGCTTGACTAGCAAGTGGCCGATGTGGAAATTGGCTTTTCTTTCCCCTCATTGTTGGTGCTTCCCCACAAATGCTCTATTTTCTGACTACAAGCAAGGAAGGTTTGAAGAACAACTGAGCTACCAAATAAGAGCCTGTCTTGCTATGACTTTCTCTAGGGGGGCCTTCCCCAGCCTGTACATGAAGGGTTCAGGGCTAAAAGCACCCATGACTCTCTCCAGCCCTTGAAGTGTTGTCTAAATACCTTTGAGCCAGCTCTGCCCAGTACTAGACAAATGCAAACATGCCCTTGGAGGCAGGGCGAAGTGTCTGTGTGCTCATTGTTGACTTCAGACACACGTCAAGGAGGTGTGACTATCCTGGAAATTCCTTGATTGACAATGAGCTTAGAATAGAGTCAGGCATACGGGAAGGGAGAGGACAGAGGCTTTAGTGTTTTATTGTCTAGTTAATGGACCTTTCCCAGGATTCTCCAAAGATATCCCATTCCTGTCTGTGTAAACGAAACAGGAAGATAAAGACCAGAGCAGTGCAGGAGAAACTCACAGCTAAGGCCCGTCCTGGCCCAGGAGTGATCCTTTCCAGGCTGAGTCCATTATGTATGTAAATACTCAGCAGGACAAAAGGTGCCAGAATTGCCACCAATGGCTACCTCACCCATAGATTGCATCGCTCTGAGCTAGATACACTCATGTGTGATTCAAATTGTCCCTGGATTTTTCCAATTCAAGGAATTGCTCTTGGGAGTAAGCTCGGGCCCGGCTCTGCATCCCGATTGCAGGACAGAAAGGAACGGTGGCCACCAGCCACACTTGATAGCATCAACTGGGTCCCAACTGTGACAATGAACACACATTATCGCTCTATGACAATTAGAGGATGGGGGGGCTGTGACTTTGTGCCCAAAACCAACTGCCAAGGGACTGAAAGCCATGTCTTCTTGGAATGTGAACTGTGAGCTAATGACCTGACTCAGGTATCACTATCTCGGCAGTGCCACCACCAGATCTGAGCTGCAGGAGGGGAGGGAAATGCCCCCAAGTCTAGGCTTAGGGCCATAGAACCCTCAAGATCGACTCCACTGATTCCAGCCCCACTAGGGAACAGGATCAGACAGGAAGGGAAATTAGACCCAGGCTCAGCAAACAGAGGCCGCAGGAACAAGGCACCTGCAGTTGCAAGAAGGTCCTTGGACCATCTTCAAAGCAAGGAGGTAGTGTCCCCTGACCCCCTTCTGTAGGACTGCACTCACTTGCCCGGCACTTGTCCACTGGGGCTCATTGCATTGTGCCAGTCCCATTGCATTGCCATGGTGCTCAGTGCCACTGAACCTAAGTGTTCTTACAGCAGTCAGAAAGCCCCCAAACAGCAGCCCAGTGAGGGTGTAGGAGTCCAGCCCTGCAGGGAGATCATGGGGAAATGCTCTGGCTGAGAGGCCGCAGAGAGGCCAGAATGCAGACTTGCCCTTCTGTGCTGGGCAGGACACATGTGGTGATGCCACCAGCCTGGCCTCCCTTGCTCCACAGATTCTGCGTGTGGGCAAGGGGGCACTGTTCCCAGGTAAAAGACACCAGGACAGTGCTGAGAGGCTCAGCAATTTGCCTAGCCTCTAGGCAGAGCTAGGGAGTGACAAAAATGTAGGTTCAAAGGGCCAGAGAAATGGTACAACAGGAAAGGTACCTGTCTTGCATGCGGTCCACCTGGATTTGTTCCCCAACATCATATGGTCCCGATTGCAGAGCCGTGAGTAGCCCCTGAGCACTGCCAGGTGTAGCCCAAATAACAAAACAAAGTGAAGTTCCAGGTCCCCCACACCTATGCTCCTGCCTCTGGACATCTTCCCATCTAAGCGGGAGAACATTCAGCTGCTGCTCCCATGGCTGTCCCCAACTGCTCCTGGCCCCCAGCTGCCCACTCATGGCCACCCCCCGCCTGCAGAGCTACGTCAACCTGCTCTTCTGGTACCAGTTCTTCTGGCGGCTTTTCGGGCACCACCATGATCGACTACTGGCAGATGATCTTCTTCAATCTCTTCTTCACCTCCCTGCCACCCCCTCCTCTTCGGCATCCTGGATAAGGATATATCCGCTGCCACGCTGCTGGCCGTGCCTGCACTGTACAGGCGTGGCCAGGACTCAGAGGTGAGGCCCACTCTGTTCCACACCCTCCCCACCATGGCGGGGACACCCTGTCTCTCTCTCTCTGGGCCCCCAGACCTAGGATATTTAGTGACACACCTGTAAGGTCTACATGTTGGGGGAGCATGGACAGAGGCACCTCTCTCTAGGTCTTCACCAGAACCTCAGGGACAGATCGGGGTGGGCCACACCTGGCAGTGCCCAGGGGATCACACCTGAAGGGGCTCAGGGATGGAACCCAGGTTGGTCATATGCAAGGCGAGCACCCGCCTGCTGTACTCTATCACTCTCCCCCCTTATTAGTTGGTCTTGCTTCATCCACTTGAGAGGTTCTCAAGGCCAGGGAGTGGCTTTCACGGGTCCCACCCCTGGCAGGCCCTCACGGGAAGGAGAGCTTCACTGTCACCCCAGCTCCATACTTTGCTGTGTGACTTGAGCTGGGGCTGCTGCGGTGTCCAACTCCAGCTCAGAGCAGGTGAACCTGCTGCTGTGTTCTTTGTTGGCAGTGCTACAACCTGTTGACCTTTGGGCTGTCCATGATGGATGCCTTCTACCAGAGCCTCGTGTGCTTCTTCATCCCTTACCTGGTAAGTCTGTGCTGTCCTCCCACGAGACCCTGTGGGGAGCACTTTGGCTTCCAGGTATGTAGGCACTTGGGAGCTACAGATGGCACCCACCCAGAAGTTTGAAAAGTGCTTAAGCAGGGTCTTACCTGTGAGGTTTTGTGTGAAAGGTACCCTTAGGCAGGGGTCATCTTCCCATGGTGGTGCTCACGTGGCACACAGCCCCAGAGGGGCCCGGGGCTGCCCAGCTGGTGCGGCCGGCTTCTAAGGCCATGGTGATAAATGAAAGCCAGAAAGGATGCCAGCCTTAGACTGTGTCTGGTGGCCCCTGGCTCAGAGAGTAAGGGGCAAGATGATCAGAGAGCCAAGAGGAGAGGAGCAATAACAGGTGGACAGCAATGCTTCCCCACCTCTGGGTTCATGCCTGGCCAGAGCTAGAGGGCCCGGGGCTGCTGGGAGAGAGGGGATAGGGTTAGGGCTTGTGCCTTGCAGGCAGATGCCCCAGGTTTGAGCCCAGCTCCAGCAGGCCTGGCACAGCAGCATTACCTCCTCCTGCACCGCATGAATCCTAGGGAGCACCTGGGGGTGAGGGCTGCTCTGTGAATGTCGCAAAGGAGAGGTGGAGGCAGGCCAGTATCCATGGTGGCCTCGGTGCTCTCCTCTCTCTACCCCCGCTTCTGCCCTTCATCTCTACCTGTGGTCTCAGTGCCCATATCTCCTCCCAAGGGCCTTGCAATGGTCCCTGTTACTGTGTGTGGTTGTTCCTTGCACCAGGCAGGTGGAACAGGTGGAGCCCCAGCCACTGGTGCAGTGCCTGGCAGGTGCCCCTGATGTCTCTGCCACTTATCCCCTCCCCATATTCTGGGAGGCCACTGTGGGCCTCACTCCTCACCTGGACAGTCTCTACCTGCTGGGCCTCTAGAGTCACTCACCAGTCAGGCTGTGGGCCCCTGACAGGGCCACTGGCTCCCCCACAGACCTACAGGGACTCGGACGTGGATGTCTTCACCTTCGGGATGCCCATCAACACCATCTCCCTCACCACCATCCTCCTGCACCAGGCGATGGAAATGAGGACCTGGGTGAGTGAGGAAGAGCCCGAGTCTCAGCCACAGACACCCCCATATCGGCCCTATGCCCACCCATCAGGTGTTCTCTCCAGCACCTCTCAAACAGTTGGACAGTTAACTCGAGATGAGGGCTGACCATAGTTGACCATGCCGTGAAAGGCATCCACAAGACAGTTCCCATTTCCTGTCCCCATGAGGAAGCCACCTGCAGGTAGGCACAGACCAGAGCCTGTCCACGATTCACGGTTTTGTAGCTGAAAAAGGCAACACCAGGGGCTGGAGCAATAGTACAGCAGGTAGGGCACTTGTCTTGCAGGCACCACTGGTCCCTGGCACCACACATGGTCCCCTAAACACCCTAGATCCTGCCCCAAAAATAACAAAAGCAACACCAGCTTTTCACTAAATTCTAGAAGATAATTAGGAAAGCAAAGTGCTTAGAATGGTAGGTTAGTCCCTGTTTCCATTTCTCAGATGTAGCATCTCATTTAACCTGGTGGTGCCTTGGTTAAAGTGATAAATATGTTACAGCATCTCAACTGCCTTCCTAAAAAAGTTAATCTGGAATATTTCCAAACACCACCTTCCCTGGCTGGGACCTGCCAAACTGCTTCATGCACACAGAGCAGTGGCTAGTGGAGGAAGGAGCTCCTGCAGAGTGTGTCTCCCAGAGGGTGTCTGAGACCTCCTGCCCACAGTGAAGCCCGAACCGAGCCCACGGCTCAAAACTCACCCCCCAAAGGCCAGGGGTGTGGGTCAAAGAGATGAGCACAGCTTTGCCTGAGCAAGGTCCTGGGTGGGTCACAAACCATCACCGGGCATGACCCCACAACCCCCAAAGATCCAAAACCCAAATGGGGGCTCAGTAGAAACCACAGTAGATGAGGCCTCTAGGGACCAGAGAGGGAGTACAGGGGATTAGTAAACTCACCTCACGGTGTTGGTCCCTGGCACCAAATATGGGCCCCGAAATAGTGACCACCAGGGGTCACCCTCAAACACTGTCACGTGTGGCCCAAACCCACAAAATGTGGACTTGGAGGTAGACCGGCCTGTGTCCCTACCCGGCAGGGCTCAGTCTCACTGTGTTCTCGGACAGCCCAGGGCTGCACCACTGAGTGAGCTAGGCTGGCTGTCCCTGTGGGTACTGCAGATACACACACTTCCTCTTTGGAGAAAGGGACCTTTATCCAAGGTGCCACCTGCCCAAGCTAGGGCTTCCAGGGCAGTCAGCACCTCACGCAGAAGAAGAACCAAGGATAAAAGGAAATAAGAATCCATGAATGCGGATTAAAAAGAAAAATACTGGAGCCAGTGAGATAATGCAGCAGGAAAGGCAGATGCTTGCCTTGCACACAACAGACCCAGGTTCAATTTCAGGCACCGGGTATGGCTTCACAAGTGCTACCAGGGACAGCTCCCTCCAAAGCACAACTTCAGCTATTGAAAAATAGGACTTAATTATCAGGTAGGTTCCAAAGAAACTCTGTTTACTATGTTTATAGAAATATTTGTAATCGGCAAACTGTGCAACCTAATATGTCTGAAGAGAAAAAAAATTGAGAATTCTAAGTGACAGTGCCTCAGCAGCAAATTAGAACTAATTTGTTACATTGATCAAGAATATAAAAGCAGAGCGAACTGAAAACTATGCACAAGGCATTGACTACATGGAACATTGCATCTGGAACATTTATTTGACCAGTGTCTCAGAAGAAAGAGAGGGAAAGAGATGCAGACAATATTTGGAAGGACAGAAATTTAAGCATTTTGCAGACTGGTTCCCCAGTTCTTCTGGGAAGGGATGCAGACAGGTCCACCTCCAAGTCTGTTTTGTGGGCTTGGGCCACACCTGACAGTGTCTGGGAGTGACTCCTGATGGTCGCTAGTTTGGGAGTCCATATTTGGTGCCGGGGACTGACACCATGAGGCAAGTTTACTAATTCCCTGTACTCCCTCTCAAGCCCCTAGAGACCTCGTTTACTGTGATTTCTACTAGGCTCCCACTTTGGGTTCTACTGAACCCTCACTTTGGGTTTTGGATCTTCAGGGCTTGTGGGGGCAATGCCCGGTGGTGGTCCAGGACCCCACCCAGGGTCTTGCTCAGTCAAAGCTGTTCTTGTCTCCTTGGCCCACCTCCCTAGCCTTTGGGGGTTTAGCTTTGAACCCTGGGCTCTGTTAGAGGATCATTGTGGGTGGGAGCGGGGAGGAGGTCGTGGAAGGTCTTAGATGCCCTCCAGAAAGCAGAAGTATTGGAAGACAACATCCTATGGGTGAAAGAAGGTCAGCAAAACATAAGCAGATAATGTAAAGGAATTGCATCCCTCCGAGATCATAAAGGAGCCAACCCAAAGTAAAAATCACGAAAGCAGCTTGATTTTTCAGAGACACTGGCCTGAGGCCAGAGAAATGCTCTATTAAATATACTGGAAGAGAGCTGAGAGAGAATTCAGTAGGGAGGGCATTTGTATTGCACCTGGCTGATCTGGATTCAGTTCCCAGTACTCCAGATGGTCTCCCAACCTCACCAGAAAGGAGTAAGCCAGCCCCAAGTACCACCAGGTGTGGCGCGAATAAGTAAATACCTGGGAAACTTCCTCTGCATACAGGAGTCAGGGTTCTCCCCCCCCCCCCCCCCCCCAAGCACTGCAAGCTCTTATGAGCACCTCTCACCCTGCTTGGTGTGACCCAAAAAAAAAATGAGCTGCCCATAAGAATTCTGTAGCACAGCAGCTCTTGTGAAGAATGAGCTAAAGCATTAGAATCTATCGTTAGCAGAGTAACAAATTCTCACGAATGTATTTAAAAGGAATGAAATCTCAGAGGAGCAATCAAAGAGAGCCAGGATGGGAGGAGGGAGGCAGATGTTTTCTCAAATGAACACAGGTCGAGCTGCCTTAAACCATCTTAAAGACAGTGTGGCCCAGCCAGATGACTGAGAGGAACCACAAGGCACCACGAGAGGGAAAAGTAGAAAATTCTGAGCTCTGGTAGTTGATGAGAAATCACCGACAGACAAGGCTTTCAGCCTGCTAGATGACAAGAGAAATCAAACACTATCAGTCAGAAAAGCATGGGAAGGCAAGGAAGCAGTGAACAGCCCCAGTGAATGTCCATAATCACAGCCTTGCTGGGAAACTGAGTCGGCTATAGTCACAGCTGCCAGAAACATAACGTAAGATGTTTACGACTGAAGACGAAGCACACAGAACAGCATTCCGCTTCTCTGATGCTCAGAAACGGGCACTAGAGGAAAATCCGTACAATTGTCCCCATGCTCCCTGCAGGTCTACACTGGGTGTGGGGGGTCTGGGGGCCGGGAGATAGCACAGCGGGAGGGTGTTTGCCTTGCATGCAGCTGACCCAGGTTCCATCCATGGCCCCTGTATGGTCCTCAAACCCCACCTGGAGTGAGACCTGAGTGCAGAGTCAAGAGTAAGCCTTGAGTACCACGGGTGTGGCCGGGGGAGGGGAGATAATAAAAAGGCTGTGGGTGGGATCGCTCCTGGGTGTCTGCAGTTTAAGTGCCAGGTTTGCCGCCCCTCACCTGTGTCCACTTGCTCCCACAGACCCTTCTCCATGGGCTGGTCCTCGCAGGCAGCTTCCTGATGTACTTCGTGGTATCCCTGGTGTACCACGCCACCTCGCGCCACCTGCAACAGCCCAACCAACCCCTACAGGGTGATGGAGCGCCAGCTGTCGGACCCCACCTTCTATCTCGTCTGCCTCCTCTCACCCGTCACTGCTCTTCTCCCCAGGTTGGAGGCCGCTCCCCACCTACCCCCTTGGCCACATCCTCTCCTGGGAACCTGGGGGCTATGGTGTCATAGAGGGATGGAGGACAGAGAAAGGGCTGTGTGACCTCCCCCAAAGGAAAAAGTAGTAGGTGTGATCCTGGCACATAACAGAGGTTGGCCCTGTAGGGGCAGAGGGCTCCAGAGAGGAGCTGCCGCCACCAGAGCCACCCATGGGGACACAACAAAGACCATCTTGCCCAGGTGATGGGGCGGGCATGTCCCAGACCCCCTCGGAGAAGGGACTGTAACCCTCTGCCCTGTTTCCTTGGCCAGGTTCTTCTTCCTGTCTCTGCATGGAACATGCGGGAGATCTCTCATTGCTCAGGCTCAGAGACTTGACCGGCTGCCCCTGGACAGGTGGGAGCTGCAGACCCGGCGCTGGAGGGAGGGACAGAAGCCACACCAGCAGCCAACGCCACCTGGCCCTGCACAGGACTTGAGTGCCAGCACCCCTGACGGTCCCCCCATGTGGAAATGCAGGGAAGACGGGCCACCACCTGGGGACACACACAGCCAGGACAGGGAAACAGACATGCCGGGCTCGGGGATGCCTCGGCCGGACTCTTCCCTAGGGAACACCTGCTGGGTGTCAGCAGGGCTCCGGACTCCGGGCTAGGTGGGGAACAGCTTGCGGCCAGGAGAGGTCATCGCAGGTCCCAGAGCTCTCTGACCATATGAGGCAGGGCCTTCTCGGGAATGCCCCCAAACACTGACCCTACCACTCATGGAGAAAAGAATGTGCTTATCTAGCACCCCTTCCCCCAAGCACACACACACGCACGCATCTGTGCAAGCTTGCCTCAGAGCGTGGAGCCAGGAGTAAGTCATACCAGGTACAGCTTCCCAAAAAATAAAAGGGGGAATTTGGAAGAGCAATGAAGTGTGCAGTGGGGTGAATTCTAATGACTGCTGAGAGAAGGCCATAAGGTGGGCGAGGATCAACCTGCCCCAAGTCTTCAGTCAGGGAGGTACTTGTAGAGGGGCAGAAACCCACTCCCCAAGGGACAGATGGAGGCTCTGCCACCTGAGTCAGCTTTAAAGTCTAGGACAGAGCTTTTCACCTGAGAGGCCCAGACAGTCGAGAGGGTAGTGGACAGCAGGCCAAGCCCCTCCCTGACCATCTTGCTGACAGCTGCAGCTAGGCTCTGGGCAGAACACTCTTCTCTTCCCCCTCTCCCCCATCTCACCGGCCAGTGGATGGGCGTTAGGGGATCCTACCAAGCACTGCAGGAGGAGGCGCAAACAAGCACATCAGGTGCAACCATGATCATGGCGCCGCCCCAGGAGGGGCTGGAGTCAAAGCCATCTTAGGGGTCCTCCCTCTCCCCAGGACTCCCACCCACTTCTAAAAGCCACCAACAAGTTTCACAGAGAAGAGTATGAACAGAAAACTGGCCTCCCAAGGTCTGCATTTGAGTTTTTTTTTTTTTTTTTGGCAGGGGAGGAGGGATGTTCTGGTTTTGTTTTTGCCCCTGTACCCTCTTAGTTGGGCAGGAAATGTCCTGCTTTTCTGCATTGAAAAGGCTACATCCTAAAGAACATCAGCCCTGGACCCACCAGGATGCCCCATCACCTTCTCTGGCCCCTTCTCTGTGACCCAAACCAACTGTGAATCCTTAGCAGGGCAAGATCACAACCACAGTGCCCCAGACATTAGGCTAGTGACTAATTAGTACCTATGTATAGATCTGGGACCTTCTGCTGGAAGGAAGTGTGTCATTCTTTCTTTGTAGGAAACCATAAACCAGGTTTTTCTGTAGTTGCCTGCATTCATTCACCTCCTCTGCAGCCCTATCATTCCCTCAGAAGCGACTGCCTATACCAGGGCTGGTTTTTGTTTTCCACTTTAGATCCTTGTCCTATGTTCCCTGCAAATGTTCCATGTTTGTCACTTGGCTCCTGCCCTTTGCTATACAAACAGGTCAGCCGAGACACAACACATTAACCAGAGTCAGCAGGAAATTCAAGTCCAAGATGCCCAATCCGGGGCCCGCAGTGTGGCCCTCTGAGCCCCTTTCAGTTTCACCAAGAGCCCTGGAAGTCAGTCAACCTGAGTTTAAGGCCGAGGAGGAGCTTGCAGGTCTACATATTTCTTACAGAAAAGCGCCTGCCCTCTCCTCCAACTCTAAACTGACGTGTGTGCTCTGTTCCCTCCGAATTAGCTGGTTTGTCTTGGTCGAGCTTCCAGGAAGAAAGCCTGTGGGAAGGATGGCATTGGGGGCTGGTGGATCAGCAACTGCAAAGGGAATGAAAGCCATGATCAGTGTCCAAGAGAGATCTGCTGGCCGGCGCAGCAGCTGAGTCAGAGTACCTGGGACTGGGGTGCAGGAAGGAAGCGGGGGGGTGGGGGTTGACTAAGCCCAACCCCCTTCTCAAGCCCCTCTCAACCCCATGCCCTTGGGCGAGCCATTTCCCTCATCCCATGGTTAAATCCTGGCTCCCAAAGACGTTTCTGCCGACATTGTCTCTCACCAGGGCTCGGGTCACTTCATCTGTTCAGGTCACTCCTGAGGTCATCTGCTACAGTGGACTCACTTGGGTACAGGACCTGCAGCTAGAACAGAGCCTGGACCCAGGATGATGTGGGCTGGCTCATGTTCTCCTTCTCTCCCTGCCTTCACCCCAACCCGCAGGGGGTAGAAGGTGACATCCCGCCCTCTCCTGTGCAGTGTCTCTGTCCCGGCCTCCTGTAGGCTTCCCTGAGACTAGCCACAGACAAGACCAGCCACTTTCGTGCTCCCAGCTCAGCCGCTCTCCTGCTCCCAATGCTAAAAAAACGATTCTCAGGAGCCAGAGACACCGTGAAGTAGCCCGGGCATTTACCTTGCATGCAGCCAACCTGGAATTGATCCCTGGCACCATATATAGTCCCCAGGACCCTTCCAAAATTGATCCCTAAGCCCAGAACCTGGAGTAAGCCTTGATAAGCCTTGAGCTCCACTGAGTGTAGCCAAAAAAAGAGAACAAAACAAAGGAATTATTCTCGGGCTACAGAGAGGGATCACTGGGCCAGAAACAGCCTTTGTGTGCTGGAGGCGCAGGTTCTATCCCTGATACACACAACCCCCCCAACCCCCACCCCAAGCTCCACAGGGACTGACCTCCAAGCACAGGCCCAGGAGTAGCCTCGCCACTACTGGCTACATCCATCCCCACAGAAAATAAACAAGCTGTTCATGTTCTCTAACATTCCTGGGGTCAGGGGACAAGAGCAGGGAGATGAAGGCCACAGAGGGACACAGACACTCCTGGTTTGATGTCCCTGGTGCCACAGACAAACCATGTTTCCAAGGGACAATTCCATCCCGTTGGACGGGTAAGCAAATAAGTTCAGAAAAGTCCAGTTACCCAGGGCCGTGGTGCTACAAAGTGTGAAATACGGCTTCCAACCCCAATTGGAGTGCAAGCCCCCAGGAATGAACCCCAGGGAGGCCTCCTGCCCCCCACCCCCACCCACCCCACTTTGGTCAGGGCAAGCCAAGCTCACCAGGAGGCATGTGGACACAGCCAAACTCTGCTTAAAGAACCACAACCCTAGCTGACCACCTCCCCCCCAACTCCTAGAGGCAAGTTCACACTGCCTAGCTGGACCCCACCAGGGCTGTGCTTAATGGGGAGCCCCATCTGAGCCCCCCAGGAGAGAGGAATATACGCAGACTGCCTCTCAGCTTATTTTTAATGAGAAATTCCCCTTAAAACCACTCTCGCAATGAGCACGCAGCAAGCAGCAGGCTTGAGCACCGATAGCACAGTTCTCGGTGGCCCTGGGGGCCTGTCTTGATAGCACCTAAGCCCCGGCCTGTGCAGGAAGGGGCAGACAGACAGGTGAGCCTTCCATTCCTGGAAATAGGCGAATAATCCTCAGCCGTGGGGCAGGAGGCTGCTGAACCCCCTTCTACCTCCTTCCAATCTCTGAATCTCTGATCTACTCATTAAAACCTGCCCCTGGGACAGCTCCTGGCTCCTGCATCCCACCCATTCCAAAGTAAATTAGGGGAAAACTGAAAGCCCAGAAACACCCTCTCTGCACTGCAGGGCAGCTGCGCCCTGGACTGTTTGAAGCCAGGATCTAGCTGCGCCCTGAACTATTTGAAGCCAGGATCCAGCATTCTGCACACAGAAGCCTCTGTCCGCCCCCATCCTCCCTGCTGGCTGGAATCACAGAAGCACCTTTCTGCAGGGCCACAGAGACCAGACTGCTGCAACTGGCCCTCCAAGAGGGAGAGTTGGGGGAAGGGAGGCTGCTTTGGGAGAATCTCCAGGTATGATTTTGATTTTTATACAGGATTCTGATGGCTTTGGGGTGAGGCTTTGTAAAGGGGAGGGAGAGCCGCAGTAGGGCCCCTCATGCTTTCAAGTGTCCATAGTCACATCAGGTGTCCCAGACCAGGATAATGACAAGGGTAGGTGGCCTGGATTCAACTATCCAGACAAGCTCCACTGCAGCCCCTTGTACGAATGACGTTTGTCCTGTGAGCCCAGACCCTCCTGTTCAGCCTAGAAGGGAGCCCTGGGGATGCACCGAGCTGAGACCCTTTCCTCTGACAGTGGAGCCGCTCTCCACTCTGAACTGGAGCCCCACTTCCCCCCAGGGGACATCTGGGACCCCCAACCCCTCTCACGAGGGCCCAACAGGGCCATCTGGACTGTCCATCTCCCCGAGCAGTCCGGTCCCTGAGACCAAGGCACCTGAGAATTTCTTCAGGCAGGTGAAGTCAATCTGGATTCAATCCTTAGCATCCTATAAGGTCCCCAAAGCACCTTTAGGAGTAATTCCAGAGCAGAGTCAGGAAGAAGTCCTGAGCCTTGCCACATGTGGCCCAAAACTCAAAGGCGACTGACTGCCTTGCACAAGCCAGCCCAGGGCATTGGTGTTGCGGAGGAGTGGTGTAGCTGAATTCCCAACCACAGAGTCAGCAGCACTGAAAACAAGAGAACCAAGCTTCAACAACCAAACTGAAGAAATGAAACTGTTAGGGCCAGAACAATAGCACAAGCGGGAGGGCGTTTGCCTTGCACACAGCCAGCCCAGGTTCACCCCCCCCCCATATGGCTCCCTGAGCCTGCCAGGAGTGAACTCTGAGTGTAGAACCAGGAGTAACCCCTGAGCAGATCTGGTTGTGGCCCCCAAAATAACAACAGCAGTAAATGTGCCTATCAAGGTGTCATACAGGAATGGGAGAAGTGAGGCAGGAAGCCTGAAGACACTGGTAGAGGGAAGAAGACCCTGACGGTGTGAGGCTGCTGAGATCTAGTATGTCTAAAATTGAACGATAAGCAACTTTGTAGACCCAGTGCTTTAATAAAAACTTTTCTAGGGGCCAGAGTGATAGTACAGCTGGTAGAGCATTTGCCTTGCTCTAAGACTGACCTGGGTTCAATCCCTGGCATCCCATAGGGTCCCCAAGCACAGTCAGGAATAATTACTGAGTGCAGAGCCAGGAGTAACCCCTCAGCATCACCAGGTATGACCCCCAAAAGACAAAAAGTTTTCTAAAAGCACAGAGAGCTCTGGGTGAGCGATGGTCTGAGCTCTCAGCCCAACCAACGGTGGCCCCTGGGACGGAGAAGCAAAGAGCCACGACTTGGACCCGGGAAAACGCCCACTCAGTTAGTGACAGCCGTCCTGGCCACAGTGAGGGTTCTGAGGGGAAGCCGGCCTCTAGCCCCCATCACTCTTCACCCATATCCTCACAGACCGGGGTGTTTGTCCGGCTACAGAGCATGGCATGCGAAGGCTTTACATCGCTACTGTGACCCCCATAAACCGTGAGAACTGCCAGCAACATTCTGGATGCCACAATTCAAATGTAATTGTCCCTCTAAATCCATCACTCTCTGGGCAGCTGATTAAGCACCATGGACTGTGGCCCTGCTCCCCCTCTGATCTTCAGGCAGTTTTCGGGGCTTCCCACACACACACACTTTGGAGAGCTGATGCATTAGCACGGTGAGGAGACTCCCACGCATGCTGCTCGTGAGAACGGATGAGGTGTGAAATTGATTCTGAGCACCTAGGAGGGCTGTGATTTATCGCCAGACATTAGGCCCTGTGGAGCTTTCCTGACCGAGTCCCCAGCTCGCCTCTGAACCCAGCCACTCTTGAGAAGGCAGAGTGGCTGTAGATTCCGGAGGTCAAGCTGCTGCCCCCAACTCATTGCCCGCATTATTCCAGCAACAAACACCCACCGGGGGCCGGGTTTCTTGGTGGCTACAGACCACATTGGATCAAAGAGACCCGGCTCCCCCCTGCTGATTCCAATCCCACCCCGCAGGGGTACATGAGCCAACATAGGATCAGAATCTGTCTTTAACTGGACAAAGCCACAGTGAATTTGCTGGACACCCAAGAAGGAGCTGGCTTGACTCCGGGGACCGTGGCTTCCTTGCTGTGGCACTCGAGGTCATGTTTGGGGTGAGGGAGTGAGTGTGTGGTCGCCACCCCTGAGAACAACCTCTACAGTCCCAGGAGTCTGCTCTTGCCTGGCAAAGCCCAGCTGGGAGTGTGCAGGCCCCAGGCAAGCACTCTCACCCCTTCAGGTATTGCCTAAAATCACGCTGTTAACATTGGATCAGGTCACCACACCCGGACATTATGAACACGGCTGGAAGCTTCCTCCAGGAAATGCTACCCTTGAGAATTTGCTTCCCCCACACCCAAATTCCATTCCTGAGTTCAGGGATTGGGCTCCAAGATGGTCAGATCACCAAGAGCCTGGTGGGTGTGTGCATGCCGATGAAACAAGCCAACATGGTTCATCCAATTCCCACTTCACTGCCCACCATCACCTCTCCAGCTCCTCACCCACCCACCCTGCACAGTGCCCCACAGTGCAGGAGTCAGTCACTCTCCCCTGGGTCTCCCTTCATTCCAGAGCCCCTGAGCCTGGCCATAGACTCCTGTGTCACCCAGTCACTTGCCTCCCTCCCTGCGATGCACGTCCTGTTTCTTGCCTCTTAATGTCACCCTTACATGTACTGGTCCCCAGCTCTGTGCCTGAGGTTCAGGCCACAGAGCAGCAACAAGCAGCGACATGTACCAGGAGTCTGTGCAAGCGTCCCTGCCCCCAGGATGATGACAAGGGAGTCAGATCTGCCTTTTGTGCCCTCCATGCCCAGAGCTCCAGCCAAGGCTCTGTTCAAAAGTAACAGCAAACAAGTCGTGTGTATGTACACACACACACACACACACACACACACACATCCCCTGGGAGTCAGCCCATTCTCTGGAAACAGGACTAACTCAGGCCTCTCCAGGGACCCCAGAATATCAGAACAAGAGGGCTGGGAACTGTCCCACATCTGGGCCTGGAAGTGAGGAGGCTGGAGCTCCCAGGTGCATTTGCCGATGGACTGCCTGGTAGCCAGAGAGAAGAGACCCTAGTCATAGCCTGGGCAGGGGTGGGGGTTTATCGGCCACCAGAACCACTGGGCTCCCCACCCTGCAGGGTCCCAGCACTGCCTTGGGGGCTCCAGGCCTTAGTCTTCTCACTCCTCCATGATGAGAGCTGGGCCTCACTGGGTCAGTGTGGCATGTAGCTGCTAAGAGTGCCCCGGTGGGTGTTTGGGGGGGGGAATAACAGCTCCTCAGACATGGGGCAGAGCTGCTACTGCCTCTCCCTGTGCCCAGCTACTCATGAGGCGCCCGGGAGGGATGGCACGTTCTAGCCCTGGCCCGCCACCCCAGCAGAGCCTCACAACAAGCCAGACGACCCCCCCACTCCATGAGGGCCAGCCATTTTCCACACCCGGACTCCCCCTCATCAGAACTCCACCCAGCAGACCAGCCTATCACAGCCTGGCTCGCACGGCCGCAAGGGGCCACGCGGTTCATCAATAAATGGTGGATTTTGAGATGACTACAAGAGTATGCTACCCGCAAGGCAGAGCCTGGCAAGCTACCCGTGTCATATTTGATATGCCAGATACCAGTAACAATTATAGACCTCATTCCCATGACCTGATGGAATGGTTTGAAGCTCTTTATGTTCCTGGAGCAAGCAGGTGCCCTTGGGCTCTACTTGCATGAGACAGGTCATATGGCGATGTTACTGGTGCCCGCTCGGACAAATCAATGATGAACAGGAAGACAGTGATACAGTGAACAGCTCCTCTCCTCTTCCCTCCTTTCGCCCCTCTGCTCTTCCAGCAGGAGAACAGCCATGCCTGACAGCAGGCCAATGAGCCCCAAGGCCTCCCTCAGACTCTTCGTCCCCTCTGCAGAGCGACAACTCAGTTCTTGCCACCAGGACACAGGCTCTGTTTCCTCACCTCAGGAACCTGGATCAACTTTTGTTTTCACTGCAGGAAAAGTCACGACGCAGAGTCCAGCAGCTCCATCCATGGACTGTACCACACCAACCAAGAGACACAAAGCACAGGCTAGCAGTAGCTACCGAAGAAGCGGACTCCATTCGACATTCAGTTCATGAGGACAGAATAGATAGGGACTAGCTTCTATAGTGGGGACTAGAAGAAATTAATCTGACTCAGCACACTAGAGGCTAACCCAGGACGGCCTGTAGCTAACAGTATAGTGGCATGGTGGTTCACAGTAGCCAAAAGCAGGAGTGAACCAAAAAGCCTATTGACCTAATCAGACAAAGAAACTGGTATCTGTAGACTCAATGCAATCTCGGCTGCTGAGAGAGGTGAAGTGTGCCACGTGGGGCAGAGCTGAAAGAGCAAGTGTAATCATGTCGAGAGAAAACAGAAGTGAGTGGTCTCACTCATAGAATACAGAATAAGGTGAACTCACCACAAAAAGCAACCTCTTACACTAGATGAGAATATGGTGATTACCAGTGAAAAGGAGCTGGCAGGAAAAATTATCTTTTAAATAAAAGAAAAACCTTACATAATAATAAAATAATAAAGGAGTCTTATTGATGGCAGATTCAGGGACCCCTATGCCCACAGGGAAGTGATAAGCTCTACCCCAAACACTCAGAATGTTGTAAATTAATGCTTAATCAAGTAAAAGGGAGAAAATAAAGTAAAATTATCACAAAATAAAATAAAGATACATTAGTAAGGGTACAGCATAAAATGTGTTTTGACATGCCAATCCAAACCATGAGAAACAGGAATTACAACAGTTCCAAAGGAATAAAATACTAATAAATCCAAGTTAGGTGTCAGACCCCAGCAGCAGTTGCGGTGCTCTCGTCTTTTGGCCTCTCCTCTCTGTCTCCTTTTCACTTCTTCCCGAAACATGGCTTCTGGTGTGCCTGTCTCCGATGGCGTCATCAAGGTGTTCAATAACATGAAGGTGCACAAGTTGCCCACCCCTGAGGAGATGAAGAAGCGCAAGAAGGCCATGCTCTTCTGCCTGAATGAGGACAAGAAGAACATCATCCTGGAGGAGGGCAATGAGATGCTGGTGGCAACATGGACGACGCCTATGCCACCTTCGCCAAGATACTGCCAGACAAGGACTGATGCTACACCCTCTACAACATCACCTACAAGACCAAGGAGGGCAAGAAGGAAGACCTGGTATTCATCTTATAAGCCCCTGAACTTGCGCCCTTAAGAGCAAAATGATCTATGCCAGCTCCAAATATGCCATTAAGAAGCTGACGGGAATCAAGCACAAGTTACAAGGCAGGTGCTATGAGGAGGACAAGGACCACTGCACCCTGGCCGAGAAGCTGGGGATGGTGCCGTCATCTCCCTGGAGGGGCAAAACTTTGTGAGCCCCCTCCAGCTCACCTGCCCTTGGGGATTGCAGGCTGCCCCCATCCTGCCAGAGCTGATGGGCTGGGGAATCCCAGCAGGGGGAGGCAAATCCTTCACCCAGTTGCCAAACATCCCCTCCCTCCCCTGGACCTCCCTCTTCCCCCTCCATCCCCATCGGTTCTGGCTTTCCAAAGTGCTTTTTTTTTTTTTTTTTTTTGCTATTTTGGGTCACACCTAGCAATGCTCAAGGGATTTCTCCTGGCTCTGCACTCAGGGAGTTACTCCTGGCGGTGCTCGGGGACCATATGGGCTTCCAGGGATCGAACCCGGGCCGGCACAGGCTGGCGCATGCAAGGCAAACGCCCTACCCCCTGAGCTATCGCCTCCGGCCCCTCCAAAGTGTTTTTGATCTTCTGATTCCTCTTGGGTTGAAGGAGACCAAGTTCTCCCCCAAGCACCTCTGTTTGGGGGGGGGCTGTATTTTTTAACAACACCCCACCTCCCACCTTTCCCCCTTCCCATGCTGCCAATTCTAACCACAATAGTGACTCTGTGCTCATTTAGTCTATGTGTAATGGAACGTGTGGAGATGCACCTCTGTGCACCCCTCATTCCTCCCCCGTTCTTGGTCTCCACACCTGGAGCACTAGGGGACCTACAATTTAAAAAAAAAACAATAAAAAAAAATCCAAGTCAGAAAGTGAATGATCTGGGCTGGAGCAATAGCACAGCAGGGAGGATGTTTGCCTTGCACGTGGCCAACCTGGGTTTGATCCTCTGCATCCCATATGGTGCCCCGAGCACCGCCAGGAGTAATTCCTGAGTGCAGAACCAGAAGTAATCGCTGAGCATTGCAGGGTGTGATGAAGGGAGGAAGGAAGGGAGGAAGGAAGGAAGGGAAGAAGGAAGGAAGGAAGGAAGGAAGGAAGGAAGGAAGGAAGGAAGGAAGGAAGGAAGGAAGGAAGGAAGGAAGGAAGGAAGGAAGGAAGGAAGGAAGGAAGGAAGGAAGGAAGGAAGGAAGGAAGGAAGGAAGGAAGGAAGGAAGGAAGGAAGGAAGGAAGGAAGGAAGGAAGGAAGGAAGGGGAAGGGAAGGGAAAGGAAAGGAAGGAAGGAAAGGAAGGGAAGGAAAGGAAGGAAAGGAAGGAGGGTGGGAGGGAGGGAGGGAGGGAGAGAGAGAAAGATCAGTACACTGAAAACTGTAAAATATATTTTTAATTAAAAAACATAAAACCTGGGGCCAGAACAATAGCACAGAGGATAGGGCATTTGCCTTGCAAGCAGCTGATCCAGGTTTGATTCCCCGGCATCCTATATGGTCCCTCAAGCACCGCCAGGGAGTAACCCCTGAGCAGTGCTAAGTGTGACCCAAAAAAGAGCAAAAATAAATAAATAATTAAGACCTGTATTTTAAAAAGAAAGCTCAATTTAAATGAAAAAGATACAGATAATGGCAAATATAATCCGTGTTAATTGATGGAAAATATTCTAAACATATTAATATTTATGAATAAAAATTGAGAGCGAATTCTCTGAAACACTATTCTAAAATAGTTTTAAAATCCAAAGCAATCTATACATTTACCAAAATCCCTATCCAAGTTCCAATGGTATTTTTTCACAGAAATCTGAAATTCTAAAATGTATGTGAATTTACAAATAACCCTAAGCAGTCTTGAGAAATAACTAAGCTGGAGACATGGAGGCATCATTAAAAAAAAAAAAAAGATGTTGATCAATGGAATAGAATCAAGCCATGAAATGAAGTCATGCCTGTCTGGTCAATAAATGTACAAGAACTCACCCAAGTATGTGGGAAAAAAAACTAGTCTGTTCAATAAGATTCTGGGAAACCTAATCACCACCAACAAGAGAGAAACTGGGCCTCAACCTCACACCATGAGATAAAAAACCAATTAAAATAGATTTTAGGGCTGAAGTGATAGTACAGTAGGAAGGGCATTTGCCTTGCACATGACCAACCCTGGTTCGATCCCCAACATCCTTTATGGTCCCCTGAGCACCAGAAGTGATTCCTGAGTGCAGAGCCAGAAGGAACCCTGAGCATCCCTGGGTGTGACCCAAAAAGTAAGACAAAATAAAATAAAATAAATTTTAAAATAGGGAACATTTTATAACTGAAGTCCAATCATAAACAATTTTGCAACTGTGGTTCAAAAAAATTTTAAATGTAAAACCTTAACTCTAAAAAACCCATAGGAGACGGGCCAGAACAATAGTACAATGGGTAGGGTGGGGCCAGAGTTATAGTATAGTGGTTAGGGTGGGACCAGAGCAACAGTACAGTGGGTAAGGTGGGACCAGAGCTATAGAACAGTGGGTAGGGTGGGACCAGAGCTATAGTACAGTGGGTAGGGGTGGGGCCAGAGCTATAGTACAGTGGATAGGATAAGGCCAGAGCAACAGTACAGTGGGTAGGGTGGGGCCAGAGCTATAGAACAGTGGGTAGAGTGGGGCCAGAGCTATAGAACAGTGGGTAGGGTGGGGCCAGAGCAACAGTACAGTGGGTAGGATGGGGCCAGAGCTATAGAACAGTGGGTAGGGTGGGGTCAGAGCTATAGAACAGTGGGGTACTGGTGGGGGCCAGAGCCTAGTACAGTGGGTAGGGTGGGGCCTTAGCTCTAGTACAGTGGGTAGGGTGGGGGCCAGAGTATAGTACAGTGGGTAGGGGTAGGGTCAGAGCTATAGAACAGTGGGTAGGGTGCTTGCCTTGCACGTGGAAGACTTGGATTCAATCCCCTGGCACCCCATAGGGTTGCCCAATGGGGTAATTCCTGAATGCAGAGACAAAAGTGGGCCCAGAACATCAGAGTGGGCCCCAAAACTCCCAAAGAAATAAAAGAACTTGTGCAAATCAATATTCAACAACAAACAGACCCAAAACAAACCAAACAAAATCCAGCCTGCTAATTCACACTTAAACCAGGGACAGAGGAACAGAAGATATTTATTTCCATACAAGACAAATGGCCAACTAGTCCCTGACATTACATTCCCAGGAAAAGCATGTCAAAACCACCACACACACACCAGTTCCAATGGCCACCTCAGTGTGTTCTCGTGGTAAGTGAGAACAAGAGTGTGGGGTGAAGGGAGCGGATGCTTACACTGCTCAGAGCAGGCACCGCACTAGGAAAAACAGTGGGGAGAATCCTCAAAACTGTAACAACAGGGGGCTGAAGCAATAGTCCAGCGGTAGGATATTTGCCTTGCACACAGCCAAACTAGGTTCGATCCCCGGCATCCCATATGGTCCCCTGAGCACCACCAGGAGTAATTCCTGAGTGCAGAGCCAGGAGTATCCACTAAGCATTGCCAGGTGTGACCCAAAAAGGAAAAAAAAACTGTAACAATAGGGACCAGAGTGATAGCACAGCAGGTAGGGCGTTTGCCTTGCACTCGGCTGACCTGGGTTCGACCTGGCATCCCATATGGTCTCCCAAGCAGCACCAGGAGTAATTCCTAAGTGCAGAAGCAGGAGGAACCCCTGAGCATTGCCAGGTGGGACCCAGGAAGAAAACAATGTAATAACAAAAACTAGATGTGCCACTCTGGGGTGTAAACAGGATACAGGGTGTGGGCGAGCTACCTGCATTCCATCTCTGATCATTCACACTAGCCGAGTGAGTGAACAACCCAAGCATCAGCCCACAGATGAGAGGTCACAGAGGCTGCAGGATGTGTGCTTGTGTGTACGTGTGCCTGAATCCGGCACACCTCCCACCCAGGAGAAAGAAGCATGTTCAGTCTCCTACAACCACGGAGACGGGTTTGGGCGGAAGTGGGGAGTGTTCCCAAGTGGTGCTACAGAGGCTTAGGGGCCCGACTGGCAATTTGCAACCAACTGGGCCAGTGATTCAGTGAGAGGAACAGAGGATAAGACATAGCTAGGGACCACCCGCCCTACCTCAGCAGTGCTGGGATGGGTGGGGGGAGTGCTCAGGGCTATACCCAAACCTCAGCAGTGCTGGGACAGGTGGGGAGTGCTCAGGGCTATACCCAAACCTCGGCAGTGCTGGGACAGGTGGAGGAGTGCTCAGGGCTATACCCAAACCTCGGCAGTGCTGGGACAGGTGGGGAGCACTAAGGGCTATACCCAAACCTCAGCAGTGCTGGGACGGGGGGGAGTGCTCAGGGCTATACCCAAACCCGGCAGTGCTGGGACAGGTGGAGGAGTGCTCAGGGCATACCCAAACCTCGGCAGTGCTGGGACAGGTGGAGGGAGGCTCAGGGCCATACCCAAACCTCGGCAGTGCTGGGACAGGTGGGGGAGGCACTAAGGGCTATACCCAAACCTCAGCAGTGCTGGGACAGGTGGAGGAGTGCTCAGGGCTATACCCAAAGATGCTCGAGTATGGGGTAGTGGTCAGAGCCATACCCAAAGATGCTCAAGGTGGGGGAGCGTGGGCCATGTGTTGCCATGGATCAAACCTAGGTCTATAGGCTAACCACTATTCTATCAGCTGGCCCCAGAGATGAAACTGGAGAGCATTAGGTAAGTGACAGAAATCAGGGAGAAAATGAAAAACATGGTGTAGTCTCACTCACAAGCAAAATATGAAAAACGTTTCCAAAGGGCTGGGGAGAGAGCTGTAGGGCTTGTGCACCTACCCCACCTGAACTGAAGTCCCAAATTCAGGTCCAGCATTAAATTGTTGCCTGGGCACCCAAAGGCTTTGGAGGCCTCTTGAAGACCCCTAGGCCAGCATCAACACTAGGGCCAAGCACTGAACCGACATCCCAGTTGGCCCAGGAATGGCCTCATGGCCTCTGAGTGCCCCCAAGCTCTGCTTTGGACACACACACACACACACACACACACACACACACACCACTGAAAAGTGACAGAAACACACAAGAGCAGTGGTTACTTAGGGCTGAAGCGAGAGAAAAGGAATGGTGGGTCAATGTATCCAAACTTCCAGTTCTGAGTAAGTTCTGGGTTTATTCTAGGGCCTAAATAGACAACAGCAATTACCGTCAATCATATTTTATGACAACTTCCCAGATCTAAAATATTACACACACACACACACACACACACACACAGTGATTAGATCATGTCATGGAGGTATTAACTAGCCCAACTGTGGTAATCCCTGACAATACATCACCATCAAGTCAACACCTTGTACATCTTAAGCTTGCACCAAGCTAGGTCTGTCTCCTCTCTGGCATGGAGAGAACTGAGGGCTAACAAGTGACCTGGAAGCCAGGATGGGGCAAGTGCAGGCCTGGACCACAGCTAAAACAGTCTGTCACAGGCTTTCAGATGCATGTGGTAACATGGCATATAAATACTTGTCACTTGTCTTGTCTTCCCGTTGTTCATTAATTTGCTCAAGCGGCACCAGTGACATCTCCATTCATTGGGAATGAGATCCGTTATTGTTACTGTTTTGGGCATATCGAATACACCACGGGTAGCTTGCCAGGCTCTGCCATGGCTCTGGGTTCATTCCAGGGGGGTCCAGTCCTTTCTGTGTCAGACCATCAACCATCCAGGGCCCACGGGGCAGAGCCCTGGGTGTAGACAGGCCTATCTCCTGTCTGCCACCTGCCAACACAGCTTGGCACCGCAGCCACACCTGCAACACCTCTAGGGGCAGAAACATATAAATACCATATGTAATCAATACATTTCCCAAAAAGAGACTTTAAATTTAATCTTATTTAATATTTTGATTTATCCTACTAAATAAACTTTTGTGGGTTTCTTGGTTTCTGTGGACCATACCCAGTGGTGTTCAGGGCTTAGTCCTGGCTCTGTGCTCAGGGATCACTCTTGGCAGTGCTCAGGGGACCCTATGCAGAGTCAGAATCAAAACTGCTTGGCCACTGACAAGGCGAAGCACCTTCCTTAACTCTTGTACTCTCCTTTCCAATGCCACATTTTTTCATCATAAAACAACACTAAGCTTCTAACACTTATAAAATTTGATAAATGCAATAAAAGTTGCGTGCCTGCAGAGTGTAAGCGTTGGCACCATGTATATGTGTTAGCTAAATCTGTAGAGAGTGTGCAAGTATGTCACACCATACAGGTGTCAGGTAAATCATCACACATGTGTCAGGTAAGTCAGGTGAATTGCACACATGCCCCTAGACACACTGTTCATGCCCGCCTTGCCACATAAGCAGGACAAGGCAAGAAGTGGGAAATAGAATGGGGTGACTATAGATAATAGTGTTTGGACTCTGTTGGCTTAAAGACCAAACCAGGTGTGCTCAGAAAGAGAAAAGGAGAATGGAGCATTGATTCTGGCGGAGCCCTGCACAGTAAAGTTTAACAACCAAGCCCCAAACAGCCTCGGCTCCAGGGAGAAACGAGGCTGTGTTGCCGCCACCCGAGTTTGCTGACTTGTCCACCTGTGGGCAGTCTCCAGCCTCCTGACCTCATTTAAATGGGGATCGGAGGCTCTGTGGCCCCACACAGCCATGACTGTAATACCTGCCGGCTGCCAAGTCAGGCCGACTGGGGGCACCATTCTGGTTTCTCAATTACTTGCAAGCTTGGGCCGGGAAAGCAGGTCAGTGCTCAGACACAGCTCACAGCAGCAGTGGGCCTCAGCGGCCTGGCTCGGGAACCTAACACCCTCCCTGCTGGCCAGAGAACGCTCTCCCAAGACAGGTAATACAACTCATCACACTGAACACGGCTGTTCAGTTGTTTTTCTCTCTCTCTCCTCTCCCTCCCCTCCCCCTCTTCCCCTCCTCCCCCCTCCCCCTCTCTCCCCTCTCCTCTCCTCCCCCTCTTTCCCTCTCCCCTCCCTCATCCCCTCCTCCTCCCCCCCTCCCCCCCCCCTCTCTCTCCTCTCTCCGCCTTCTCAATTGGGGAATTTTTTGTTGTTGGTTCTCTTTTCTTTAGGTGGCCATCCCTGGCAGTGCTCAGGAGACCAAATGTGATGTCAGGTTTGAGACCAGTTAGACACACAGCCACAAGGCAAGTGCCTAAACCTATTGCTATCTCTCTGCCTACAGGAAAGATTTCATTAAAAAAAATAAGATTGGGGAGGGACCGAGGATAGCACATCAGGTAGGGTGTTTGCCTTGCATCCGGCCCACCCAGGTTCAATCCCCGGCATCCCATCTGGTCCCCCAAGCACCACTCAGGAGTAATTCCTGAGTGCAAAGCCAGGAATAACCTCTGAGCATTGTTGGGTATGACCCAAAAAGCAAAATAAAAATAATAAGATTGGGGATCTGAGTAATAGTACAACAGGGTAGGACATTAGCCTTGCACACAACTGACCTGGGTTCAATATCCAGCATCCCATATGGTTCTCCAAGACCACAACACTGCTGAGTTTCATGGCCCCAAACCACCAAATACAAAAAATTTTAAATAAGATTGATAACCAGCACCTGCCACGGAGGAAGCAGGGAGGAGCTGCAGTGCACAGGGTTGCACTGACGACAGCATAGTGCACAGAGTTTGTACTGACGACAGCACAGTGCACAGGGTTTGCACTGACGACAGCATAGTGCA